>JARHVA010001433.1:3090000-3320000 GCA_037957365.1 Torreya grandis
AGCCTAATGGCCAAATTTGATGTTCTTTGACTCCAAAGATTTAAATAAAGCATGTCCTAAAGATGAATTCCCCCTACCGAATATTGATATGATAATTTAATCCACAACATGATATGAGATGTTATCTTTTGTGGATGGTTTTGTTGGTTATAATCAAATCAAGATAGTTGAAGAGGATCAAGAAAAAACCTCTTTTACCACACCATGGGGTACCTTTTGCTACATAGTCATGCATTTTGGATTGAATAACACTGGGGAAACATACCAATGAACTATGAACCACATTTTTCATGATCTAATTCATAAAATAGTTGAAGACTATGTTGATGAATTATTAGCTAAATCAAAAGGGTGATAATGCCATGAAGTTGATTTATGAAAGATTTTTGAAAAGTTGAGACAATACAATGTACAAAATAATCACATGAAATGAGTCCTTAGTGTCACATTTGATAATTTATTTGGATTCATAATATCCCAACACATCATCGAGGTAGATCCAAATAAATTCAAAGCTATAGAGGATATGTCTCCTCCTAAAAAATTAAATCAACTTCGATATTTCTAGGGAAAAATCCAGGCCATACATTGTTTTGTGGCACAACTAATAGATAAGATTTAGTCATTCACAAGATTACTCAAGAAAAATGCCAAATTAAAATGTGATATTTCATGTCAATAAATATTTGATTCACTTAAACAATACTTGTTCAATCTACCTATCTTGACACCAACAATACTTGATATGCCACTTCTCTACATTTTTGTCACCGATCATGCACTTAGTGCACTCTTGGCATAACATGATGAAAACATAAAGAGTGAGCTATTTACTATATTAGTCACACATAATTTGACTATGAATGAAATTATTCCATTTTGGAAAACTCTATTTAACAATCGTATTCACTACTCAAAAGCTCTAAGACTATATGATCAACAATGAGACACATGTCATTATAAAAGTAGATCCTTTAAAATTTCTTATGTCCAAACTGCACCTCTCCAGCTATATAGCTAAATGGGTAATGGTACTCACATAATTAGATCTAAAAATTATGTTATAAAATCAATAAAGGGCTAAATAATTATAGACCAATTGGTGGTAACACCACTATTATATACCCATCCTATCAACAATAACTTTCGAGATGATTTCACAACTTACAACATTACTTTTGACACATGGATGATGTTCTTTGATGCTTCTCGATGTGCATTAGGTGCTAGAGTTGGAATTATTTTTATCACTCCACTAGGGGAAATAATTCCACTTGCATATCGATTAAGTTTCTCATGCACAAATAATATCATAGAATATGAGGCACTTATACTTGGCCTCTATGCAACTCGGTCTCTCCAAATAAAATATATTAAGGTCTTGTTGACCAAATTTGGTCTACATACCAAAATATACCTAGTCCAAGAGTCCAAAAGCTGAATAGTATCTTGATTGAAGAGTGATCCAATGTCACGAGGAACAGACTGACCTTAAGTGGAGATCATATAGATTTTTCAAATATTTTAAAACACTTTAAGTAAGATTATAGTGTGATATAATTGACCTTCAAGGGATAGGTCTAAAATTGCAGATGAAGGATCCAAGCAAGTTTCTTGGTGTCCAAAGCATTCAAGAACATGAACAAGGTTGCAAAAGCATTAAATATCATCAAAGCCTTCAAATATTGAGCAAAATATGGACTATGCAAGTTTAAAGAACCAGAACATCACTAGGATGTCATCCAAAAAGGAATGGACTAGTTCACTTACATATTTAATAAATGCACCTTAGGAATCCTCATGAGCAAAAGGATTACAATGCCATATTGTTCTTCATGCCAAGATCATATCCGGTAAATTTCATGCCCGTGCGAGTTTCCTATCCCAAGTTATGATCTTTCAAATATTAACTTGTAGATGGAGACATCCACGTAGATGTCAAAATAAAGCTCAACATTTATTTTATGGGGTCCAAAAGATTGACGGTCAGACATATGTCAATAATGGTTGCGTGAACATCAAATGATGAGCATACGAACATCAAATTTAAGACATGGAAAATAACCATTGGGGTTCAAAAATATTAATGATAATTATATGGACGTCAAATACATTTGCACAAACATCAAATACAGGCACATAAACATCAAAGTTAAGTCTCGTGAGTTAGCTGTTTGAGTTCAAATAGTGGGTCCTAGCAAATATCATGATACGTGTGAGCTTGAACATATTGATCCAACGGTGCAAGATTGAGTCAACATGTCAAAGGATCTTGGCTAGTAGGAAATCAAGGGCTTACATGCATTCATACATCTAGATATAACGGTGCAAGTAAAGTCAATAAATCAGTGTAATTATAGGACCAATAAGATTAAAGATAGTTGGGCACAATGTAAATGGTCTGAGTTGGCAATCAAAAACTAATGAACAAATGACAAATCCAAAGAGCTTCCATTGAAGGCAGATGAAATTTTTTTTTGACCCAGGTGAAAAAAATCTTAAGGACCCATATTGCCATTAGATCACGATCAAAATTATACGTAGTCATATAGGCTAGATGGTTAAGGACAAGGCTCCGTCACCATTAAAGTTTTAATAGGACCTTTGATCGATAACTTAAAACATATCGACTCTATTTTAGGGTCATTCCATTGACATGTTCATTGATATTAGATGGATGATCCTTGTGTAAAGTATATTCTCGGCTCTCATAGGGTTTTAGGTGTAGAATAGGTTTCTTATGGACTAATACAGAGATTGAATATGGACTTGTGATTGTGAAGCAAGGTGAAGTAGTTTGCAGGTTTCCATGAATATTGTGACTATGTAAAAACCAATAATTGGATTAGTTTTCACATATAATGGACCTGTGTTCAATATTAGAGTAAATACAGATGTAAACATGATCATGGAGAGATGTCTTGCCTATCATTAGAGTCACATTTTTAATAAACTAGTATCGATAGCCACCCAAAGTAGATGTGGCATGTTTCTATCAATTCTAAGACATGGTCCTCATCAACATCAGATAAATAATGACATGGAGTTCTAAGAATGACACTTGGAAAATAGATAAAAATGATAAGCATTCAATTATTTTCAATAATTTGTTCCTTATTGATAAAGTCATGAGTCAACATCCTCAAACTTGTGCTAATACAACATAGTTCCCTCTCTCTTCCCTTTTTCTATATATGTTCCATCTTCTACCATGTAGAACTCTATAAAAGTTTTATACAAGAAATATCTAACATTTTAGAGAACAAAATCTCATGCTTTGGCTTACTTAGTCTGTGCCAAAATTTGTATTGTAACACCTTTTGATGAATAAAGACTATATTACATCATTTTACAAGCTAGATTGAAGTGTGTCCTATGAATTCATGTACTATGTATGTTCCTTGTCTATGTCTAAGGTTTCTCACCTTCATTAATTGCTAGGTAGCTCTCATAGGTCATTATAAGTGCAATTTACAGTTTGTTGTTTAGCTTCAAAGTGGTTATCTACCCTCTCATGCTAGTTTCATAATTGATCAATGCTTTATTATGAAATAATTATGTGGGACTAATCTTATTTGGTCTTGAATGTGTCTCATATTGTGTCTTTTGTAAAGTATAAGTGTTCCAATTATTGGTGCATCAAGCCATTTTATATGTTTTCATATATTATTGTTACTATCTCTCCATTTTTACAAGCAATTGTTAGTTTAGGTCTAGTTTAGGTGATAGATCTAGAAGGTAGCCAAATTTCTCTAGAGGTTTGACCCAAGTTTAGGATACCCGCAACCTAGGGTCATTCCCATGTTGGAATATATTTGAGTAGGAAGATCTGAATAATCCCCTTACTCAGCTAGGGTGTAAATCTAGGACACCAATAGGTCTATGGGGATTCAAAGTTGGTTGTTATTTAAGTCACATATGTCTACCAAACAAAGAAAGAAAGATTAATTCCATTCAAGAATATGGTGCATTGTCTATGTGATCAATTTGAATATTTCTCTATCAAAAATATTCTTCAAAAATACAATCACCATGTTGATGCAATGGCAAGTATAGGATTATTGATCCGTATTGACATCAATGATGATCAAGATATCTTCACTATTAAACTATTATAGTCACCATCAGTACCCCATGATGGTGTTAGAGTTATAATCACCGAGAGTGGGGGTGAATAAATGAGCCCAAATAATCCAATTTCAATTCCAATTCCTTCAAACTCTTAATTATTCAATACATACATTCATGAGGTATACACATCATTGATAGAAATGAATAATAAAGACAATGAAATATCAAGCACATAACACATGACATACATGGGAAACCATCTTGGGGAATAAAACTCACTCTCAAGCTTGCAAACACTTGAACAACTTGTCTTATAAGGTATTATAAACCAAAGATTGGTCAAGTCATTTAGACCAAAATTTAGTGAAACAAAAGTTCCATAAGGAGTACTTGCCCCTAAGATGATCAATTCCTCCTTACCACCTATTTCTCAAGTATTTTTGACCCAAAACCTTGATCAATTCCTCCTGACTAAATTCCTTTAGTGAAACACATGTTTCACAAGGAGTAACTGCCCCTAAGGAACATCAAGTCCTTTAGACCCTCCTTTAAAAACAACACCTCCAAATTTGAATTTATGTCTTCTACACCTAATGATGGACCTCTAATAAGATAACCCCCTTTACTTCTTCTCACACTCACAATGCATCCAAATCCACTTTTGGATCACTCCACTCTTCTCTGCTCATACACAAATAACAAACCTATAAGAGCACTATTATGAAATAAAAAATATGACTTACAAGTCATACATACCATAATAAACCTACTCTATCCTTCAACCCATCCACTGGGCACACACAACCTTCACCCTACCTTTTCTCACCATACACAGTCTCTCAAATAGTCTCTTGAGCATATTCACTCATTCTACCTCTTCTAAGCTTATTAGGTCCAGTGACCTATGTGATCACCTTCATCACCTTGATCAGATAAAAATGTATGATCCTCTTCAATATATAATGGTCCTCACTAAATTTTACCTTCTCTTTCAAGGTTCTCTCCTTCACTTGGATCCATACACACACAACTAGAGCAAATAAGACAAATAAGCTTATACTTATACCATACTCTTGGTATAACCCATATTGGTCAGCCAAGATGCTTACTACACTTGTTCCACATTTTAAATAGGTCCTCATACATGTTACATATAATAACCACATACTTCATATTTAGACCAATGCCTCACTACCCCCAAACCACCATTAGGTCTTGGTGAGACCTAAAACCATTAGGCCTTCATACTCACACATTACATGTGAGACTACTTGGGCCACCTTCATTCTCTAAAAATGATTATAACATGTCAAACATATCTCCAATATCCCATTTCTCACTCCCACATGGGTCCATGCCATCTATAACACCAACTCCACACTTGGACCTACCAATTAGGTTTCCTAGCTCTTTAGGTCTTCATACACAAAAAACACAGTCTCAAACTTCTAAACTAAATAATAAAATATTTCACATATCCATATGATTATATCACATGGGTTAACCCTTCAAGACCTCAAATATACCTCCATGTGCTTTAGACACATTAACACATGTTTTAAGCACTCAAGACAACATACACCAAATGACTAGGCAGATTGGTCATATACAATCAAAATACAATATAGCTATTTTGACTGTCCATATCTGATCAAAGAAATATCATGACAAAAAATGTATTCTCATAAGCCTTAGAGACTTATATAACATCTCTATACTTTTTTTCTTCTTCAATTCTACTCAGAACACCTTTAACTTACCTCATCAAGATGGTTACTCAAACTGCCAATGCATTTAACAAACACATTCAAATTATACGTCTTTGTTCATGAAAAATATATATTGGTCAAACCTATAATTACCACATAGATGATCCTTATGGAGTAAAAAGAATTCTCCAATAGATAATTCATCATGAGACATCCATATATCATCAACATGAACTCAAATATCCTTCTTGGGTCACTTGCAGAACATAGTCAAACACACAGTAAACTTTGAATCTCAATATCTTTGACTGTACATACATTCATACATTCTAACTAGGTTAAATAGATGCATCATGGAGTCCTTTTAAAATTTTATTTTTATAGATCCTTTGAATTCATCCTGGATAAAATGTTATGGATATAATATAGAACACTGGTTTTTCCCTTTGCAAAATTCAAGTATTCAAATGCCAACGGTCATAGTTAAAACTTGACCACTTTGATATCATCTCGTGCCCTTGATGATCAAATTAAACATGCACTGTCAATCTTTCTTGAAGTATCTCAACCTTTACTTTTCATCTCTCACCATTGGATCTTTGTCTTGACTGTTTGACTTAATGTGCTCTATCAATTTCCTGTACGTAGCTCAATCTTTATCTATGTTAAGCATTAGACACTCTAAAAATATCTCATTCAATACACACCATTGGTATCTATTTATACAAACACTTTCTCTTTGTTATATCTTGGTCAAAGCTTGATCTTTATCTCTGCTTGACATTAAACTTTAAACACTTGTCCTCATATTACTACTTCTTGACACCTTGGAACAAACACGCTCTATTGATCATTTTGTAATGATATCAATATTTAAATTTTTTAAACAATGAAAACTTTGACTCATTTTAATCAACACACACTATAGATATTTATTTGTACAAATGCCTACAAACTATTGGATCTGCATCTGGTCCTGATCTTTAACTTTGTACAAAATAGACAAAATATTGGAACCATTGCTATCTTCCTTGAAGGATAACTTTGCATAGGCATATATTTTGTCTTGATCCATCTCACATTCTCAAATTTTCATCATATAAACTAGGCATAATACTTAATAAACCCATATGACCATTTCTTTCTACAACTTTCTTGCGTACATGATATGCTATTACAAAATTGCTCACTCCACTCATTCTTGAACTTAGAAAAATAAATAAGTTGATCTTAGATTAATTTTTCACCATTGATCTTCAATGAAATGAAATTTAGACCATTATATCTGAATTTTCAAATCGACTAAGTGTTGGAACTTAGTGCACTTTTGTCTGAGGGACCAACTTTGCACCTTAATAACTTTGGTTGTGCTTAGTCTCATGATCTAAAACTTGAACCATGTGATCTCACATAGGAGAATCCATAAATATAGTAAGAATATCATATAACCCTCACATGTGTGAGATATTTATACATTGAAATTCCTCCTAAGATTTTTCTTCTTTATGTAAATTTGGCTAAGTATGGGAAAACACTGTCAAACTGCTTGGGAGCCCAACTTTGCACTTGCATATATTATGTTGCACTTCATCGTATGACCTAAAATTTAGCACATAAAAACTTGGAAAAAATGTGATAAAAACCATATGACCAAATCCCCCTGACTCATCCATACCTATCAATGGTGATGTCAACAAATTGTCTATTTAGATTTTCTACCACTAGATCCAAAGTGTCTAGATGAAAACAATGATCAACTAGATGAATTCCACTCATGAAAACAAGATATCCAATCATGCTTGACCATTTATAGGACCCATTACACATGATTAGTACTTAATATTAATTTCTAATCTTCTTAAACCATGCCAAAATTGAAGATCAACAAAGCATACTTCAAGCATACTAGGACAAACACATTGCACACTTTGTCATTGTCACTTAGACTATCAAGGCACTTCATCCACTCACCTAGAAACCTCCATGAAATCACCATAAAATCATTGAAAAATATCCAATAATTTCCCCCTTTTTCATTTATATCAACACCCATCAATATATAGCTCACCTTTCTTCTCTCTCTTTAAGCACTCTCACAATAGGAACTTTCTCCCCCTTTGACACAATGAGAAAGTGGGCACCAAATAATCCTGAGGACCTGAAAATACCACTAAAAAGAGAGGAACATATTATAAATATGATAAAAACTCCCCCTTACCTTAATCCTACCTCTTCTTTTCCTTGACAACTTCTCAAACATGCTCCACGACAACACTCTTCTTGATCATACATAGCTTCTATGAAACATACATGAATAACATAAACTACATGAACTTATCATGAAAACATTAAGAGGGACTCCCCATAAGTCACCTAAGATTAGGAAACTTTTATTTTAGCATATTTAGACCATTTCCATCAATGATTAATCAATACAATTGCTTCCATACCTTCTTTCTTAGATCCAACTATACAATCCTCTGATCCTAGAATCTGGGAAATTAAAAAGCTCCCCTTTATTTGTGTAAGAGGATTTAATAAATTATAAAAACAATTGAATTGATTTGATCAAGTCATCATATCAACATAATTAAGTTCACATCTATAACAGACTTCTTCAAATCTCCACCATGATTGAAAAATCTCACATATGCTCCCCTTCACATTATGCATAGCTAGTCAAGCTACTCAAGCTATCTGAGGTAGCTCCCCCTAACTACATGGCATACACAACTTGTCATAGATAGAACTCAGAGACCTTCTTCATGATATCAAGATAAGAAAACACATTCCCCTCATCCTTCATACCAACCTTGTCTTTAGTCTTTCTTGTACAATATAATATTTTGACACCACATCATCCTTAATCAGACACCTAGAAACTACCATTCCCTACTTTCAGACCTTGCAGAAATTACCAACATTCTGTCATGATAAAGAAAACTTAATTGGTATCAACCATGCATTATAAGCATGTCACTCACTAATGAAAACATTACACAATATCCATTTGATGTTCACTTAGTTCCATATACCAAAACTGAGTCATTAGCATCATGGACACACACCTTAGGGTTTGTAGACATCAAACCCTCAAGTCATCACATTTCATCCTTTGGGCTAGTTATTCAAAAAATAAGAGCAAATTGATCAACCAAAGATCATCTTGATATACAAGTCTGCTAATCAATAAAGTCCTTCTCAATAAGCCAACACATTTTCTCATGACCTTCTTTGTCTTATAACATCAATCAAGACCCAATAAACATCCACCATGCTTCCTCAATCTGTAAAGTGTCTCCTTGAAGCTTAGAGAGAGACACCTCTTTGACATAGAGAGACTAAAAGTCCCAAAACTCTAGAGAGTCCCATATCTCCATAATCTCATCTAACTTGCAGTCTTACTTGACTTTGAATGAATCCTTGACTTCATTCTTTTCTTTAAATTTATCACTAAATACTATCAACAAAAACTCTTGAATTTCCTTCATGTCTATCATGACAAACAAATCGTCTTTGGTCTTAGTATGATCTTGTCTATCAATATTAGGTTTCCATACCCATTTGTGACCTCTTCCTTACACACTAGGAGCTCCATACACCTTATTTTGCTTTGTGAACTCATTCAACCTATTCTTGTAATACTTAGCAATGTGACCAACTCTATGACAATTGAAACTAACAAGATCATTCATATCTTTTGTTTAATGATGATTGTGATCTTGTTTTTCTATCTGGATAGAAGACAAATTCTCTTGGTAGTTCTATATCTTCTTCATATCTGATTCCTTCTTTGTTGTAGTAGGAAATCCATCTTGATTATGATTGTCCTTCATAGTCTTTGGTATCAATACCATTGAGTGAATTTTAGGAGCATTTTTATTCTTTTCAAAACTTGAGTTTGTCTTCAAACTATTCTTGAAAAATTTGGCATTATGTGCTACTTTATTACAACTCTAGCAAACAATATAATTCAACATACTTCTTGATTGATCTACGATATGATTTATCTAAGACTAATTGATTTTTCTTCCAAGGTTCCATGAGAACTCATTCTTGACTGACTTCCTTCTATAGTCCTTAGCTCTATGACCATACTTATTACATGTATAACAATGACCATGGAATAAACTATCATACCTTGAAGCATTTGGTTGTCTAACAGACCTTCTTGCATTGCTTTCAAAGATTACATTTTCATTGACATACTCAGGCTTCTCATGCTTATTTTCAAGTTTATCCATCTTAAATATAACAAGATCAAGATGACTATTCAAGGACCCCATCTCAATCTTTAGCTGAGTGTACTCATATTCTCTTGCTTTTAGATTTGCATTTACAGTTCTTAACTGATCTCCAAGAACACTGATCTTATCTTCATCCTCTTTGGCCTTGTTGGACATGTCTTTTAGACCTTCTTACATTGCTTTCAAATCTTACATTCTCCTTTACATACTCAAGCTTCTCATGCTTATTTTCAAGTTTATCCATCATGAATACAATAAGCTCAAGATGACTATTCAAGGACCCCATCTCAATCTTTAGCTAAGTGTACTCATATTCTCTTACTTTTAGATTTGCATTTGTAGTCCTTAACTGATCCTCAAGAACACTGATCTTATCTTCATCCTCTTTGGCCTTGTTGGCCATCTTTCAATCTATATGATTTCACTTCAATAGACTTGATCTATTCTTGATGCTTCTTTTCTTCTTTCTTGGACATGCCTAAAAAAATTCCCTCAAGAGAACTGACTTATGCTTCAAGACCTTTGATCATATTCCTCATTTTATAATTCCTCTTCTTCTATTCCTTTAGTTCACCAAGTGCACTAATGAGCTCAAATTTGATGTCATCTTATCTACTATTATGGCAAACTTTTTCATCATACATGATGTCCTTTTATTTTGAACAACTTTCCTTGGAATATTCTAGCTGAACCTTAAGGTTATTGATAACATTCTCATCCTTTTTAGAATCTTTATTCAAAGTACATATCTATTCGTCAAGTGCCTTGATCAGTCTTCCATTGTTGATTATATTTCTTCAACTACTTAGCCATATTTATACCTACTTAGGATCTCCTTCAAGCTATTAAGCTTCCTCTAAATGACTTGCTCTGATACCAATTGTTAGAGGTATAATCACTGAAAGGGGGGTGAATTAGTGAGCCCAAATAATGTAATTTCAATTCCAATTCCTTTAAACTCTTAATCATTCAATATATACATTCATGAGACACGCACATAATTCATATAAATGAACAAGAAAGATAATGCAATATCAAGCACATAACACATGACATACGTGGGAAACCCTCTTGGGGAATAAAACCCACTCTTAAGCCTCTAAACACTTGTACAACTTGTCCTCTAAGGTATTAAAAATTAGAGACTGGTCAAGTCCTTCAGACTAAAATTTAGTGAAATAAAAGTTACAAAAGGAGAAATTGCCTTTAAGATTATCAATTCTTCTTAACTAGTTGTTGGTCAAGTCATTTTAATCCAAAACCTTGATCAAGTCCTCCTAAGCAAAGGCCTTTAGTGAAACACCTGTTTCACATGGAAAAACTACCCCTAAAGAAGATCAAGTCCTTTAGACCCTCCTTTGAAAAGAACACATCCACCTTTGAATTGATGTATTCTACATATAATGATGGACCTATGATAACACAACCCCCTTCACTTCTTCTCGCACTAACAATGCATCCAAATCCACCTTTTGGATCACTCCACTCTTCTCTACTCATACACAATCAAAAAACCTAAGAGAACACTATTATGACATCATAAATATGACCTAAAATTCATACACACCATCATCAACCTACTCTGCCCTTCAACCCATCCACTAGGAACACATCCTTCACCTTGCCTTCGCTCACCATACACACTCTCTCTAACAACCTCTTGAGCATACTCACTCATTCTGCCTCTTCTAAGATTATTAGGTCTAATAAATTATGTGATCACCTTGATCAACTTGCTCAAATAATCATGTTTTATCCTCTTCTCTCTCTTTTGGTCCTCATTGACATGTACCTTCTCTTTCAAAGTTTTCTCTCCTTCACTTGGCTCCACACACACACAACTAGAAAAAATAGGTTAGATAGGCCTTGTACTTATACCATGCTCTTGGTATAACCCATATTGGTTGGCCAATATGATTATTACACTTATTTAACCTTTTAAATAGGTCCTCATACACTTTACATGTAATAACCACATACTCCATTGGTCGGCCAATGCCTCATTACCCCCAAACCACCATTAGGTCTTCGTGAGACCTAAAACCATTAGGCCTTTATACTCATACATTACATGTGAGATTACTTAGACCACCTTAATCCTTTAACAATGATTCAAACATATAAAACATATCTCCATTATACCTTTTTTCACTACCACATGGGTCCATGCCATCTATAATACCAACTCTACACTTGGACCTACCAATTAGGTCTCTTAGCTCTTCATGTCTTCATACACAGAAAACATAGTCTGAAACTTCTGAACCAACTAATCAAATATTTCACATATTCATATAATTAGATCATATGGGTGAAACCTTCAAGACCTCAAATATACATCTATGTGATTTAGACACATCAACACATGTTTTAAGCACTCAAAACAACACACACAAAATGACCACTTAGACTAGTCATATACAATCAAAATATAATCAAGATATTTTGACTCTCCATATCTTATAAATGGCATATCATGACAATTAATATCTTCTCATGAGTCTTAGAGACTTATATAACATCTCCATCCTTATTTTCTTCTTCAATTCTGCACAGAACACCTTCAACTTACCTCAACAAGATGGTTACTCAAATTTCTAGTGCATTCAACAAACACAATCAACTTCTACATATTTTTTCATACAAAATATAGATTGATCAAACCTCAAATTAGCATAAAAATTATCCTTATGGATTCTTCAACATTCTCTAATAGTTAATTCATCGTGAGACATCTAGATATAATTAACATGAACTCAAATATACTTCTCGGGTCACTTGTGGAACATAGTCAAACACAGTCAACTTTGGAGATTAATATCTTTGATTGTACATAATTCATACCTTCTAACTAGGTTCAATAGATGCACCATGGAGTCCTCTTTAACTTTGATTTTTATATCATCTTTGAATTTATCTTGGATCAAAAGTTATGGACTAAATACAGAGCATTGGTTTTTCCCTTTTCAAAATTTAAATATTCAAATGCCAACGATCACAGCTAAACCTTGACCACTTTTCTATCATCTCATGACCTCACTACTCAGATTAAGCATATACCATCAATATTTCTATAAGTAGATTGACCTTTAATTTTCATTGCTTACCATTGGATCTTAATCTTAACTATTTGACTTAACGCCTGCTCAATATACACCTTTGATCTCTATTTATACAAACACTTGCTCACTGCTAGATCTTGGAAGAAGCTCAGTGTTTATCTCTTCTTGACATTAAAATTCAAACACTTGTCCTCATCTCACTGCTTCCTAAAACCTTGGAACAAACATGATCTATTAATCCTTTTGTAGGGAGATCAATATTTAACTTCATTAACCAACAAACACTTTGACTCATTTGACACAACACACACCATAGATCTTGATTTATATGAATGCCTATGAACTATTGGATCTGCATCTAATATTGATCTTTAACTTCATACAAAATAGACTAAGCATGGGGACCATTTCTATCTACTTGGAAGGCTAACTTTTCACAAGCATATATTTTGCCTCGATCCATCTATTGTTCTCAAATTTACATCATATAAACTAGGAATAATACTGAACAAACCCATATGACCATTTCTTCCTGAAACTATTTTATGTGCAAGATATGATATTATAAAACTACTCATTCAACTCATTATTGAACTTAGAAAAATAAATAAGTTGAGCTCAGTTTCATTTCACACCATTGATCTTTGATGCGATGAAATGTGGACTGTTAGATCTGCCTTTAAAAATTGACTAAGTGTTAGAACTTATTGCACTTTTTTCTAACGGACCAACTTTGGAGCTTAATAACTTTGGCTATGTTTAGTCGCATGATCTAAAAATTGATCCATGTGATCTCCTCACATAGGATAATCCATCCATATATATAAATTAGCTCATAGAACCCTCACACATGTGATATATGATTACATCAAAATGCACCCTCAAAATTTTCTACTTCATGCAAATTTGGCTAAGTATGGGGAAACACTGTCAAATTGCTTGGGAGCCCAACTTTGCACTTACATATCTTATGTTGTGCTTCATCACATGATATAAGATTTAACACATATGAACTAGGAACAAATGTGATCACAACCATATGATTGACGCCTCCTAAATCATCCACGTGGTAATGATGATGTCAACAAATTGCCTATTCATATTTTTTGTCAATAGACCCAAAATATCTAGATGAAAATAATGATCAACCAGATGAATTCCACTCACATACACAAGCTGTCCAATCATCCTTTACCAATGATATGATTCCTTTCACATGATAAATACTTTATACTCATCCCTAATCATGTCAAACCATGCCAAAACTGAAGATCAACAAAACATACTTCAATCATACTAGGATAAGCACATTGCACACTTTGTCATTGCCACTTAGATTATCAAAGCACTTCATCCACTCACATGGACACATCCATGAAATCACCATGAAATCATTAAAAAATATCCAATAGATGATCTCATAAATATATTAGTTTTAGCCACCCCATGTAATATAATAACATCAAAATGGTTTTTTTATATTTACAAATTTTTACACAAATCTATCATGCTAGAGACTTTGACCAGGAATGATAAGTGAAAATTACAGGTAAATTCCATCCATTACATAATCATCAATGAATACATATTTAAATAATATTTTGATGGACACTTACTCTGATGTTTGACATCTGATGAAGCTAAGTTGTCCATCAACCAAGTACATGACAATAAATGTGGTGGCCATTTCAGTGGGAAAGCAATGCCACACAAATTAATTTAGAAATAATATTATTGGACCACCATGGAACTAAAATGTCAAGAATATGTGAAACTATGCAAAAAATTTCAACACCATAACAATATACATCATGTTCCTTCAGAATAACATATAACCTATTATCTCACCATGGCCATTTATGCTATGGGGTTTGATCTAATTGGTAAAATCAATCCAGAATCAATAGGGGGACACAAATTTATAATGAAAGATATAATACTTTAATAAGTGGGTGGAAGTCATCCCATTACAATCCAAAAAAGGAGAATATATATGTCACATTTTCATGATGAACACCATTTCCCATTTTGACCTACAAGTGACCATCATTATAGATAACAAAACCTATTTTAAGAAAAAAATAATGAAGAAATTTTGTGCTAAATATAAGATATGACACATGTTCTCTAGTCCATACTAACCATAGGGTAATGGTCAAGTATAAACTACAAATAATATAATTAATAATATCTTGAGCAATACGGTTACAAAATTTGATGATGATTGGCATAATCAACTTATCTATACACTATGGGCTTACCACACTAGTATTCACACATTGACAAGAGATACTCCTTATTCACTACTTTATGGAATTGAAGAAGTTATTCCACTATAAATACAAATCCCATACCTATGAGTGTCCCTCAAAGGGCTTATCATAGATAAATAATATAGATAAAAATACCTTTATGCCTTAGGAAAGTTAGATCATACACACATCCAAGCCGCATAGAACCTTAGAGCATACCAGAAATGAATCCAATAAGTATATAATAGTTGTGTTCATAACATAGAATTCAAATTCAATAATCTCATTATAAAAGAGAACCTCAGAAATGTCAATACCAAAGAAGAGACAAAAGTAAATTTCAAACCAAATTAGCTTGGATCGTACTTAATTTTAGAAAGGCTTAGCCTGAAGGTATATTATCTAGATTCACTCAATAAAAAGTCAATGAATAATCCACTGAATGTCATGCATCTAAGGAGATTTTATATCTAAACAACTCACAGTCACTTGTACATAGATTATCTTACCTTTCTCCTTGTATATAATTTTATTTTCATGTTGCTTGTACATAGCTTATACGTAGAAAACACAAAAACAATATAATATGTTTAGAAAATACAAAAACTTTCAATTATTTCTCAAAAAATATAAATTTTAGATTGTATACATTTCCATGTTTACATTCCTTATATTTGAAAGGTACTACATATGCTATCTATTTTAACCTTTTAGGACATAACAAGCAAAAATTCCTATGTTAAAGAGTTGAATAGACTTAATTAGGGTAATAATATGCAATAAATACAATCATTGATTTTTATAGAATTAACTAACTTTTACCTTTCTAAAATAGCAATAAATAGTGTAAGTAATAACTTAGCTAGAAAACAACTGAGATGAATGATATGGAGGCTAGAAACTAAGGTAAAAGCTAGTATGAGTGTTGTAAATAGGGTCATAGTGTTAGAACCCCTCCTAGATATTAGAACCTAAATTAGAAAGTAGTGCCATTATTGGAAATGTTGTGGTAGTGTTCTTGCATCAAAAGTAGTGTCCTTTTATTGGCAGTAATGTCCTCTATGCAGGACTATCCTGAGTTTTTGGGTGCACCTATGTCTGGATCTATGAGGTTTGTTCCTATGTGCATGAGTTTTGAAACCCTGTATATTGCCTATTTTGATTGAATTTGTGATCAAACCCTAATCCTCCATGTTGCTAGGGCATCTAGTAGATACAAGCTGAAAGGTATGTTTGTTAATGGGATAGGATAGACATCCTCAACAACCCACTTTGATGAGAGTTGCCTACATACTAGTAATTTGAAGAGGGATCAAACATAATTTAGTTCTCCCCACTTAAGTGTTGGTGCAAGTGAAAGTATTTAGCTAGTATGATAGTTGACCTAAGTGCTTTGAATGTGATTGAGACTAGAAATCTAGGTAATCTAAGCTTAGGATTATTGTAGATAGTAGTATGTAGAAATAGGGAAAAATAGGGATTGATAACCTTAATTATGTATAAATTGAGTTGAGTTTGAATGTGTATTTTTCATTTGAGTTCTAACTTGTGATTAAAGGGATAAAAGTCATGTATATATATATATCATTTTGATGCTTGTACGGGTGATAAAATAGGTCTAGGTCAACCTTAGGGATTTTAGATTTAAAAAGATATCCATTCATGAAAAAGAGAGGTAAAGGATATTAACACCATTATTGGGACACTAGCACCATGTGGTGCTATTGTCCTTATTATGGTGCTAGTGTCCAAGTGGCAGAAAACTAGGCACAAAGGGCCATGATGCAAGAATGAGAGTCCGGGACTAATTTATGAGTGATTAGGGATGCCTATGGCCCATATGAAGGATAGATAAGTGTGAAAATAGGCTCTAGGATAGGTCTATGTCTAATCTAGGAATAAGTAGTCTCACGTAGCACTCTTAGCACTCAAATAAAAGTTATAGGTGATTACACTATCTATGTTAGTATTGTCAGTTTTATCATGCATACATGCTTCAGTTTTTCCCTTCGAGTGTTAACATATTACTATAAGACTCAGGTCCTATACACAAATCCATATTTTATACTATATACCCATTGGGGGCACATACACATATACACATATTTAACATTGACATATCAACCCATTAAGGGCATCATACTACACATCTTTCGATCTGCAAAGTTATATCCTTCTATACTCCATACCATAAAGTTCACATTGCTTATATCTTGATATTTATCATCCTATACTACATTGATTTTTTCTAAATTCTATTACTATAGACTCAACTTATGTACATCTTTGCTCTTATATAGATTTGTACCACATGTTATGCATACTTTCATTTCTAGCTTTACTACTTTAGATTTGATTATGTATCTTTGCTTATACATATACTTGAGGACATTTGAATATGTCATTAATATATGGCTCTAAGCCAATTCCTCTCATTGTGTGTATACTTTGGACATGTGCCCGTGTTCTTGTGTGTGCTTCTTGGTTATGTATTCATACATTTGAACATGTACTTCCATGTGGCTCTAATCCAACCTTTATTTCTCTTTGCATATGTGGAAATTTAAACATGTCCTTATATGTGTACTCTTTCTCAGACTTAGTGACATGTGCCAATGTCCCTCGTATTGTGGGCCCTTGGTTTACTTTGTATGCTTTATGTGTTTGTATGCATGTTTTCTTGTATGCACCATAGCCATGACACTTGTCTCTTGCTTGTTACATTCACATCCAATTGTGATGTCATAAGGGACCACATGCATCTCCCCTTCATCCTTGGGTGCCTTGATGGACATCATGCCCCATCCCCTTAGGTAGTCTACTCAAAATATATCTAGATATGTTATTCATATACATAATTACATTGTTATATATATATTTTGACAAACTTGTGAATGCTAGATCTAACATACATCATACATTACTGACTTATGCTCAAACTATTTTACATTCTAATATCATGTATACACATTAAATTGGTTTATCACACAAATATAATATGTTTTTAGTCTAACACACATGATGCATATATTTTATTTTGAGGACATTTATTTTAGAAGTTCAATAACTCCCCTCAAAAGAGTGGGCATTCACAGAGACTAGGCCATCCTATACACTCATAACATAGTTTTCAACATGCAAACAAAGACTATAGAGCTTAGATTCAAGAAAATGTAGTGAAACATGGTCACACTTAGATCAATCTTAGTTTTATTTAAAAATAACACATTTGGTCAATAACACTAAATAGTGGTCTATAACTTAGTGTGCTATTGGCAAAGGGAACCAAACTACTATCCACTAATCCTATAAATAAAAAATATGAAATTACTAGAAAGGCACAATAATTACAATTCATATTGGCATAGTCTTAGTCACAGATTATCAGATGGATTTAGTTTATACTCAATTTTTACATATATTGCATAGGTTTGCTTAGATTGGGGGCATCATGCATGACATGATCATTCCTATTTCAATTTCATATATGCATAGACAAAGACTACTATGACTTAGTCTAGAATCCATATACATAGATATCAGAGTTGGGGGCATGTGCATGGCACATTGTTCCCATATATTTAGTTTGGCACCAATATTATTAGATGGAATGACAACTCCTTATGATTATCCATGATGTATACTCCAGACACCAAATGTACCAATTTTTCACTAGGTTTACATCAGATTGATGCCTCATTCCATCTAAAGTGGTTGGCATTCACAAGTAGCCCAAATTCATTTTTACATTTCATAGTTTTTATATGGCCCAAAGCCATCTTACATAGTTTATGTTATATCACAATGTTTTAGCTTCATATGCATCTACTACACATGGGTAGGAAATGATGTAGTCACAACCTAATTGAGTTTTTGCTCCACCTAAATGAGAGGGTTAGAAAACTCATCAATCCAATCTAAGTTATTCACAAGTTATGATCCACCAAACAAGGGTGGGCAATGATGAAGTCAAGGCTAGATTGAGTTCTTGAGCCACCTACACATGGAGATTAGGCAAGCCATCAATCAAGATTGTTAGGTTGTGGAGCTAAAAGCTTCACTGATGCAGACATGGAGGAGGTTGCAGAAGAGTTGCGAAGTGTCACAGACACCGGCGTCGATCAGGTAGGAGACAGGAAGCAACCGACGACAGTCAAAATTCGGCCGGCGTCGGCAATCCCTAGGCAGACAGGGACCGACGTCGGTCACCTGTGGTTCGAGCTGCGAGTATATTATGGGTAGTTGGTTGATGAACCAAGTGTTTGCATGTTTAGAGCTAATTTTAGACTGAGAGCTGCAGATTTAATTATTGTATTAGATGTCTAATTATTGTTTGGATGAGATCTATATAATAGACTCATAGTTGTATTGTAAAAGTGTGCTAGAAAGCCATAGAGATTTTAGAGAGAGCTAGTTTAGCTCCTCCTAGTTCCAAAGGGGTGCTGAGTGTGTATGATCAGGGAGAGTTGCAAGGTCTGCAAGGTCTAGGAACTGATCCACCGGGGTACTGGTTGAAGAATCATAAGGACTTGGTGAGGCAAGGACAAGGGTTCTTCAGGGGTGTAGAGATATCTACATGGTGAGTAAGGTCTAGTGATTTGCAGGTAGTAGCATAGAGTAGGAGATCTACTTGGAGTACAGTTGTGTACTTGGTGAACTGGTAGCGTGTTATTGACTGGTTGGAGAGGTAAACATCAATTCTATATTAGAGTTGATTGTTGGGACCAAGAGAGAGAGGGAAGAAGGTCTTGAGGCATGGCGAACCTTTGAGGTGGAGGAAGAAGTGGCATCTTTCTTATTGTATATTCTTTTGAGTGATTATTAATACAATTGTGTATTGTCTCTCAATTCTTGTGTTGTTTCATATTTCTAGTTACTTATTGATTCTAGTATAATTCTGTGTTTAGTTGCTAATACAAGAAGTAATCATATGTGCTCTAATTGGTAGAGCAAGATCCTGACTAAGTAGGCATCGGAGCATGTTTATTGTTCTAGGTTCCTAACAGTCTAAACTATTCATCATTTGATCACCAACTACACACATAGAATTTCACCAAGTTTTAGCATTGGTTCACATACCCAATGAGGTATATTCATTCATTTTCTCTCTTTGATTTTGATTTTCTAAAGTAAGGACTGATTCATACATGTTTCATTCACAAGACATGCAATGGAGCACAATTTATAAACTTAGATCCACATTCATAGGCTTCACCTCTTAGCAAGTCCAAGGTGTGCCTCTCTTTCCTTTATCCTAGTCATTTTTTTTGGTTCATTTATAAAATATATGGGTAAAAATGTAGTCATCTAAAATGTCATTTGATGTAATGAGTGTCACTCGAGACCATCCTATCCTTAGCTTAGCCCTAGACCTATCTTAAGACATTTTTGATCTTTTTTTAACATATGTGTGCACTTAGTCCTTGATCAAATATACCAACAGCTACATCAGGCCACCTCCTAGGCACCCAGGACCCTTTTTCATTCATTCTAGCCACTTGGATAATAGCATGCCCTTGGGTCTATATCATATTGTGTTATTGAAAAAGGGGCAATGTTATTGACCCTCAGCCTTATTTATCCCTAAAAAATATATTTTTGATTCCTAAAGTAATTTCAGTTCAGCTTAGACTCATTTCATGTCACGATAATCACCATACCACTATATAAAGACCACTCTCATTCATTTATCATGTGGTGGAAAATAGATGCAACTCTCATGAACAAACTCAGAAATAGTTGTGCAAATCAAGGTCATTAATCCCTATTCTTCCCTACTTTTACATATACCCATCTACAACAACCCAAAGCTTAGATTACTCAGGTTATCAATCTCAAAACACACTCAAATTAATCAAATTGGCATTCATACTAGTATTCATTTGTACTTTCACCAACACTTAGGTTGGGAGAACTACATTAGGCTTGATACCCTTTCGAGGTATTGGTATATAGGTAATGCTCAACACATGAGGTGTTTAGGTCATGCCCAAACTACCCTAATAATACCACTCTACTTCTTCTTGTGTTCCTTAAAACCCTAAAAATTATGGAGGCTTAGTGTTTCACATCAAGATCAGTCAAAATCATATAACATACAATGATTTAGGACTCAACCACAAAGACATAGGCTTCTCAGAACAAGGCAAACATCCTCTCAGAGACTCAATTTTCCATCTACCTAGGATCATTAATGTAGTATAAGAGTACATTAGTGAAATGCATTATTGGTATAAGGACCATGTTACTATCTTAAGGACACTCTAACATCTATTTCCTATTAATGACACCATGCACTATTCTTGTACCAATTTCTAGCCTACCACTTATTTGTCTTAATCATTTTTTTATTTAAGTATCTCTTTTGTAATTTATTTCTATTTATAGGCTAAGTAAGAAAATCAATTATTGTGCAAATCAGTGGTTGTTGATAATAGTATATTTATTCCTTGATTTATATACTCAATTCTTTATGTACTTAGGGTTTTACATTCCATAATTCCCAAAATACTTAAATCATCTTATTCTTTCACCATTACAATGAGCATGAGGGAACTCAAGAGAAAAATAACCAAAGTTATTACATGTGCAACATGTTTCATTGAATGATATTCCTCTCCCTCATCCATAGTTTCTCCTTCCTTTTATGGATGTGGCTCCTCTACTTGTTTATTTATTTGACACTTTAGAAGTGATATGTACTTCCTCATTCCGTTTCTAATTACCTTCATTGAATGTCTGGAATTTACCACTAATGAGCCTCTTTTTTCCTCTTGAATCACTTTGTTTCCTTTTATACATCTTCACTTCTTTCCTTAAATAACAATAGTGTGATTATTCCATTGCATGCAACTTAAATAGTCTGATTTCATCTTGAATATTCATTTTTAGTCTATTGATGTATTTTACCACTATTTCTTGGTCAATCTCACTATGACCAAGATAGATTTTGATTTTTTAGAACTCCTTCATGTACTCCTCCACACTTAGCTCCTTTTTCCTCAAGTTTTGAAGTGTCCTAAATACATACAAATAATAATTCATAGCTAGGATTTTTTTTTTAGTTTTACAACCATCCTCTGCCAATGTGTAATATTGTCCTTACCTCTTCTATTCCTCTATGTTAGTCCCTCCTTCCACAATAGAGTTGCATGACCTTTGAACATGGTTTGAACCACCTTAACCTTCCTTTGGTGAACCACTTCATCATTCTTTAGTTAACCACTTCATCAAATTTAAAATACTCTTTCACTCAGGGAGCTAATCAATCAACTTCTTGGGATTCAAAGTAGCTAAAAATATTGAAAATTTCATCTTGGTTCTTCTTTCAATATTTGAAATGTATATAACAAGCCTCTATTCTCTTTCATCTAATTTTGTTGCTAATCTCACATCTTATTAATACTCTTTATCTTCTGCATCACTCATAAGATCCCTTAGATCTAATCTAGTTTTTTCTATCTCTTCAACAAAAAATAATATTTTCTGTATATCACTCAACATCTTCAAAATCTCATATATTCTTCACACCATATAAAAAGCCATTGCTCTAGCTTATCCCACTATTCTTATAGGAATTTAGACTCTCTCCCAACCTAAACCTATTGCATTAATATATTATTTAGAAACCTATGCAAGCCACACACTTTCATAACCACTCTTTCAATAACCCACATACCTAATATGGAGAACACTTAACTCTCATTTAACCTAGACTTTCAACTAACTCTGATACTAATTGATGTAGTCAATGATATGGGTTATAATAAAGGACAACTTTTCCTTATAGCCTTTAAACATACACACATAATATATATGATTGGAAGCCAAAAAACTCACTTTTATTGATCTTTCTTAAGTAAAAATAATAAACACATATCTCACTCACTCACTCTCGCTATGACTACAAAACAATTGAAGAATGACATAAATTAACCCATTATGGACTGAACACTAATTTTTGTTTCTCTCTATTTATTACCCAAACACCCACATTATCTTGGTCAATGTCCTCTAACTTCAGTCTGCCTACTCGAAAACATTCCTCTCTCTCTTTTACTCCATGAAGTAACTCTTCAAATATTCGTTGATCTTGAAAACTATCAAAATGTGCATTCAAATTTTTTTGGGCCATTATTAGGATTATGTAATTATCATGGGAGAAGCCACCACTTAATGTAAAGTGGTAGACTATGTAACTACCCAAATAATTTCATAGCTATCAATTAATGAAAACTTGCATCAATCAAAGGTTTTTTCACGAGAAAGAGAAATATCTATCTCAATGGTTAAAGATACTTATTCTCTTTTGTATGAGATTGATGAAGTGTTATCAATCCTTGTAGTTGTATTTACACTAATAAATTGGGCATGGATTCATGTGAACACCAATCAATATTTTTGGGTGATGCAAGTTTGCTTGATTGACTGGATGCTGTTACATTAGTTTTTATGGTTTTGGACCATATGGAAACATAGTCAATAGAAGGCTCAAGATATCTCTTCCTTATAATTATACTCAATGAGTGACATGAAGTGTTTTTAAGTTGAATGTACAAACATAGATGGTAGCAATTGAGATGTTAGTAATTTAATCTTTTTTTACAAAGAATTTGATCAAGATTAACAAGGGGATTAATAAATGTTTGTAATTTGGAAGTAATTTTTAATAACCCCATTGAGTTTTACTAGATTATAATAATTTAAAAAATAAAATAAAAAATAATTACACATATTCATCATATAGATTTCACCATGAGAAATCTAATTATTAATCTTTAACTAAATACATTAATTTAATTAACCAATAGGTTTAAATCTAATCCACTTAGTTAAGGATTACCATGAACAAATATAACAATCATGAACAATATTAAATAAATAATTAATACTAAATTTAATCATAAATAAAATAGTACAATTTTAGCCATGATTGATACATCATTACAATAACTGATCTAAAAGTATAATGTATAAATGTTACAATTTTCAGCAATACATAATAATATCTCAAATATTAAAACATGATACAAATCTCTATGAAGAAGAGTCTCCACAACTCAAGAGTCTCCATGACTCAAGTATCAATCTATAATCATGAGTGTAGTCCCTAGTATAGTACTCAAGATGGGAGGAAGAGCATCATTTGAGTACTTTTGCACACCAACCACGGACCATAGATCTCCCACACTATGTCCCAAATAAGCGGACAACCCTCCATTCACAAATGGGTAGATAATGACGGTGTGAGAATCCAGAGTAACAAATCAGAACTTATGTTGAAAACATCTAATACATAATGTGTATCATAAATAAATCCATTCTAACATAATATCACACAAATATGAAAACTATATCAACTATGAAATGAAAATGTTTAATCATAAACATTATTTTGGCCAAAGTTTTTGATAATTAATGATCTCAAGGATCAATCAAATTCATACACACCACTCAATAGGATTACACCTCATCTTGCATTGATGGCACTAATTAAGCTAGTGGAATCAATCCACTACTAATTTAGGGTCATGAATGCGAGATTCGGTTAAAAATATATAACTATATAAAAACTAATAAATTCATTCAAAATATTTCCCTTTAGCTAATAAAAATAAGTTAAGCACAAAAATATCAAATACATTCATTTAGTCCATCAAATGAAATAAAGTGAATCCATACATCTAGTTTATTAAAAAATAATAAACATAATCAAAACAATCCTAAACATACCATCCAAGTATGATCATTTCAAAAAATTCCAGTTACCCAAATCACAAAGTAACTTATAATGCTATTTCATCCTTGAAATAATCATTATAACATAGGCTTATATATTTGTTTATACTCCACATATAAAAAAATTCTAGGGCAAAACATATTAATATGCTCTATATTTAAACTCATAGATACATTATTTTAATGTTTTAGTCAACATTAATAGATATGCAAGTACCCACTTTCACACTTGCTAACATAAATTAGATGTGTGTGTCTATGCACACACACAATCAAACAATATTTAACTTATACCATTTATGTGTATATTTTTAGAATTCAAAAGTATAAATTTAATACATTATCAATACTTCATTGTATATAATATACTCTAAGATGACATCCACTATCATTTAGAGTATTCTGTATACTCTAAGTATACATCCATATAACAAACAAAATCCCTATAACCCTTTTATAAACATGATAAATCCCATATACTTGTTTAAATAAAACATAGAAAATTTCATATTATTCACACATTGCATACAACCAAATGTTCAATCCAATTCCTTTTAATCGAATACACCAATTCAATCAATTTAAGATTGACATTTTAAATAAATGCCTATGAACAATACAAACACATAACTAACTATTCCCAACTTGGGTTGGCTAATATAACATAGATGAGACCGTATAAATCTCTTCATGCATAATAAACATAAAAATACATACCCACTCATTTTACTAACTGTGCGAAGCTCTTACTCATTCCAAAGATAATTCTGAATAAGCAATAATACACAATCATAACTATATATAAATGCGTATTTCATATATAAGGAATGCAATTTACTCTATGATATAAATTTTAACATCTTCATGTATATTTTAATGCATAAAAGTGGGTGTAAAATTTATAGTTTTCTCATTCACCTACCCATACTAAGGTTACATGTTATGGCCTTAGACAATATTGTTCCCAAAACCATATATGAACAAGTATGAATGATATAGGATCTCATAATAGAGTCCAAATAATAAACTATGGTCTTGACTTATAATGTGCAATTTTTTTTGAATCTAAATCAACATAAATACAATTGAAATCAAAACCTCAAGTTCATCTATACATATATCTTCAACTATTTAAATGTAACACATATAGTTTCCCTCAAAAGACCTATACTTTAAGATACAGGTGTGTGTGTGTGTGTGTGTATTCTTTCTCAAAAAGAAAATTTTTGGCAAATTTTATTCCATATATATGAGGTGAGAAGTTATAACCAATAAGCCAAGAGCAACTTGGCCGAAATGTGAATAGAATGAGGTACTAGGACAACTTACCGAAGGTAAGTGACAAATAGCACAAAAATCTAAAGAACATGTCTCCCTAGGAAGCATGAACCTCGAATAATATATAAGATAAAAGAGTACAAGCCAAAGATGGCATGGGAAAAGAGTACATGCTAGGGGTTAAGTGAGAGGGTAGACACTCTCAATGAGAGGCCCATGATCAGTGCTTACCTTAAGATGAATTGACCCCTCCACAAAATCAACAACATAATTAGCTAGTGCATCAACCTCACTATTATGTTCTCGAAATATATGAGATAAGGTGGTTTTTTGAAAGTGAGAGATCCAATCGAAAGCTATGTTGTAGAGGTGGGATAGAGTTGAACGTCTATAGATAGCCATTCCATTTATCCACTCGTAGATAGTCATAGAGTCCAAGAAGAAATTGATTTTTTGGATGCCCCATTCCAACACAATATTTAAAGCATGAAGAATTGATTGGAGCTCAACACAATTATTGGTCTAATATTTCATCCCTTGTTGAAAGTAAATGAAAATATTATCAAAATGAGTGATGCCACCAACACCAATAGGATTGGGGTTACCATACAAAGCACCATCAATGAAATAATAAGGAAGGGTGTGGTCAAAAGAAAGGGGAAGAGTATGACGATGGGGTTTAGTAATAGAAAGCATCTATGGTGAGTAGGAAAAATGAAATATATATAAGGTGGTGTGCACTGAGGGAATAAATTCATTGAAAATGGCCCCATTTCAAGAAAGCCAAATGCTCCAACACATCTAGACTGGTAGGTGTTTGTGAGCCTTAAATAGACCCCTAATGTGAAACCAGTTGGATCATGCATCTAATAAAGATATGCCATCCCAAAGGTGGGGGAGTTGATGTTTGTAAATAACATTCCATTCTTCTTTCATGAAAGAATAATGGACAAAAAGATGATCAATTTTTTCAATCTACTCCCTACAAAGATAACACTAGCTGGGACCAATCCATCCCCTCTTCAATAAATTGTCTAAGGTTAGTAATTTATTGCTCAGTGCCAACCAAAAATGAATGATAGTCTTATGGGGAGCCTAAATTATCCAAAGAATCTACCACCACCACTGATAATCCACTTAAACATGGGGGTCTCTCAATGTCCTATAACCTAGCTTGACTGCATACTGTCTGCCCTCCTAGTTAAGTGCCCAAAATAGTTGATCTTGGTCCTCAGTGACAAAGATGGAGCCAAAAATTAACTTTGAATGAAAATTATTCCATATGGTTGCATCCTCACCAAGCAATCCAATGTTAGTCAATGACTTCCAGCCAGCCTATCAGTTTTTACTCAAATCCCCATCAAATACATTCACCAAGGTAGTCATAGAGAAATGACCAGGAGTGGTTAGGAGGGACTCAAGAAATCTATGACAATCAAAAATACAAATAATAACATCTCTGCCAAGGAAACTCTTTGTACCATCCCCTAGCTCCCAGGTGAGATGATTCCTAATGAGATTGAAGCTTTTGATGATGGGTTTCTAGAAGATAGAAGCTCCAACAAAAGGCTTAGGAAAAATTCTGATCCAATCCTTAATGGAGAGAGGGTAAATGTATTTCTAAAATAAAATATGATACCAAAGATTATTTTTTGAAATGAGGTTCCATGCCCCCTTGGATGCTAGTGCAGTAGAAAAGGGAGTCAGATCTTTGATACCCCATTTACCATCACATTTTGGCTATGCAATAGTGTGCTTTTTGACAAGTGGAATGCTTTGATGTTCCTTGTTTCCCTTCCATAGAAATTGAAGACACAAACTACGATTATTATTGATGATCCTCCAAAGAAGGAGAGTGAGAGAAATCCAATAAACTAGAATGGATTATAGAACACTCTTGATCAGTACCAACCTTCAAGACATAGAAATCCACCTATTACACCAAAGTGAAATTTGCCTTTTTATCTTATCCACTAGCCACAACCAATATTTGATTTGATAATCATTTGCTTTCAAATAAAAACCTAGATATTTAATGCCATCCTCAAAATTAAGGGAATTCAAAGGTAGGATCATGAGAATGTGCTCTTGAGTAGCTTGGGCTATGTGAAAAAAGTAAATAGCCTACTTCTACAAATTTATAACCATACCAGTTGCTTAAGTGAAAAGATTTAGTATTTGATCCAAGTAGTTTTCTTCATGCAAAGATCCATTCCCAAAAATGAGAACATCATCAATAAATAATATATGAGAAATGTGTGTGTTTCTGGTAATATTTACACCCCTCAAGTGTCCAATGTTGATCTCTCAAGCAATATGATGATTGAGAGATTCAAAAACTAGAAGGAACGAGAGAGGGAAAAGAGGGCAACCCTGTCTGAGACCCTGGGAGGGGGAGAAAAAATAAGAAGTAGAACCATTAATAAGTACAACAAAAGTGGCCAACTAAAAACAAACCTGAATCCAGTTAATGAAGGATGGAACGAAGCCCACCTAAATAAGAAAGAGTATGAGGTAGAGCCAATTAAATTTGTCAAAAGCTTTGGATAAATCAATCTTGAGGATGAAGGTAGGTCGAGATGTAGACTTGATAGTATGTAAAGCCTCTTGGGCCATTCCAATGGAACCATGAATAAGATGATTATCAAGAAAACCAAATTTCCCCAGTGAAATATGCTGAGTCAAAATGGGTTTGAGGCAAGATACAATACTTTTGGTAATGATCTTATATATGCAGTTACATAAGGATATAGGGTGGAAATTTTCAAAGATCGAGAAATCAACACTTTTTGAGATGTTTGAAATAAAGGTAGATGAGAAAGGGGCATGTATCCTACCAGTATCTCTTGAATCCTCAACCACTAAGAGAAGATCATCAACAATATGATCCTAAAACCCAAGGTAGAATTCCACCATCCAGCCATCTGATCTTGGCACTTTACTAGCTTGAAAATATTTTAGTGTCTTGAGAATCTCTGCAGATGAAATATGACTGAGGAGATGCTAATTTTATTGTTCCTCAATCCACCCATAAAAAAAGAGGCCACCATCATAATATCTCTAATGTTTTCCTTTAGTTGTTCAGTGTAAATGTGTTGATAAAGAGAAAATGTAACCTAAAAAATAGAATCAAAATCAGAGCAAACAACACCACTATTGTCTATACTCCAAATGGTATTCTTCACCCTATGCGCCAAATCTTGATGATGAAAAAATTTCATGTTGTCATCCCCCTCATTGAGCCAAGTCGATTGACTTTTCATCCTCCATTTTTCTTCCTGCTAAGCCAATTTTTTTGTTTTTTCTTGTTCCAATGCCTCCATCTCTTTGAGTGTTTCATCTTGAAAATACACTTGTTGATAGAATTCAAGACATATAATGATATTTTATTCCACTTGTAGGAGTTTTTTCTTACGATCCGTAAAGAGAGACATTGACCAAGACTTGGATACTTATTTTACTTTGATGAGGTTTGTATGAAGGCTGACCATAACATGTTCTCCATCAATAGGGGAGTAAGAGTGCTAAGTGTCTTTGATAAGATTCTTGAAATCTTCAAATTTGAGCTCATGTGGATTAAATTTAAAAGGTGTATAAGGCTAATTTAATCCATCAAATAATTACAACAAGATAGGGAAATGATTCAAGGAATAAAGTTTTAAAGTAGAAGCCTTGAAAGCCTTCAGATGAAGAGTGAGCTCCTCTTTTATCAAGAAATGAGCTAACCTTTTAGAGATACATGAAGATCCAAAGTGTTGATTAGACCAAGTGGGTTCCATCCTAAGAGGAGAAACATCAACCAAACTGTGTATTTCCATGAAGTACAAGAAGTAGTCACCTAATGGATCATGTCATGTTGAATCACCCCAGACTTCATTGAAATGACTAGTGTAGTTCAAATCACCTTCGAGAATAATATGGGGAAAATGGAAGATGTTAGATCCATTTAAGGAGTACCATAAATATTTCACATGATGATAAAGAGCATATACATTAAGAATGTCTAGATGCATTTTGAGTGAAAAAGAGTGAAGTGCAACTTGAATATAGCTTGGAGATCGCTGAACTAATCTAGGTTCTAGTGAGTAGTCCTAACCAATGTCTAGTCCACCTGAATTGCCTACAGAACTGCTAGCTAGGAAGGACCAGCTAGGAAGGATTTTTTGAAGATGTTGGATTGCTGTTGAATCCAAGCACATTATTTATTGTATGAGTAGTAGGTATGGCTTTTATTTTTGAATCAATCTCTTTAGGGACCTATATTTTTTGGCCATCTTTATGCCTCTAACATTGAACAATGTAATAATCATTTAAACACCATTTTTTGGCCTGCATTATTAAGTGCCCTATCAATTATTTGTTGTTTACCAAGAAAAACATCAATTTTTGACTCCATTTTTTCAAGTGATATTTTTGAGTGCCTACCTCTGCACCTCTAAATAGTAGGTGATTTAATTGAGCCTAGACCCCTTGCCTATTGCCTACCTACATGTTGCTCTTGAAGTTCCTTTGTATTTGATTTGGTTTGATCTCTTCTATTAGAGGAGCACTTAGAGTCGAGTGAAGAATTAAAAAGAAGGTGTTTGTCATATACTTCTTCCACTGTGGATTTTGGGGAAAAAATTAGAGAATTAAAAATAATCTTTGTTACAAGTGGGTCCATGGATAACACCTATGTATTTAAAAGAGAGGTTTGTCCATCTATATTCAAAAGTGGGTCACACTGGAAGGTGGACTCTCCCATGGTGAAAGGAGAGCTGAAGTATAGATGCGGTGAAGAATATGATCTACTTCCATTAGGGGATGTGAGTTATTAAAAGTTAAATTAGTCCTATGTCCCATAGTGAGTGTGGGAGTATCCATAATGCTTGCGACATTCTCCTTTGAGTTGATTTTGAGATCCTATACTCCATGATTTAGTTCCATCATTGAGTCCTTGAAAAAGGAAGAGTCCCCGTAGAAGTTTTGAACCCATGCTGAATCCTGAGAGTGTGTTAGTGAGAGATTAAAACTAAACACTCTGTCAAAAGGTTCTAAAGGGGGGGATCAACTGGTGGGTAAATAGAAAATATACTGGTCCACTATCATTTCCATCTTAGGAAGGATCATGTGTGGTATCATTTTCATGGACCAAACCTGATACCTTGCATGTGGATACTCCAAAGGTGCCTTATTTTTTTTCTTATTTATATCAAAAGCCTATGAGGCCTTTTTACTAGAGTGAACACATGAGGACTAGAGGTGTCCATAGGTATGACATTATGTGCATCTAAAGGACACATTATGATAGTCAAGAGTTTATTGGAGATGGATGTACCTAACTATGAGCTCCATGGTGGTAAACAGACTGCAAGAAATGTCCATTTCCACATACATAAGTGCCACATAAGTGTTTTAATTCAAGAGTGTCAATGGATCCATATTTAGGTGCTTGTCAAGAGTATCATTGATGATTCTAAAGATTTTTGTCTCCCATATTTCAATGGGAAGGCCTGACAACTTAACCCATAGATACATGGTTTTAATATATTCCCTATTTGGATCAAAGCTAGATTTCCACCTAAAAGTTGTGAGAGTTGAGCTACCCTAAAACTAGGGGCCGTCTGTATAAATACCTTCTCTATCCTTCGAGGACATGAAAAAAAAAATGATAAATCCTTTTGTCCCTTTGTGAATGGTGGGATTATAACCCAAAAATGCTCCCCAAGTGTTTTGTGCCCATCTCTGTAGATCAACGTCCTTGAAAATCTTGTAGTGGAATCGACTAATGAGTTCTTGATTTATTTATTTCATGACATTTTCCATGTAGTATCTAGGTTCGATGAATACTAGAGTGGGAATAAAAGGAAGCCTAAAACATTTATGTTTATTCCTTCTAATGTGCCTCTTCTTGTTCCTTATTGCAATAGTCAGAGAGTGTCTAGATCTAGGTGAATCATCCCTATGTCTATGAAAAGTGGTATGGTTTTTATGTTCTCCAAGATTGTCAACCAAAATAGTGCCTCATGAAGATCGCTCACATATCCCCTATTCAAATATGTTGATATCCTTTGACAAAGAGGAAGACCAGGGGAAAAACCCATACCTCTATTCTTCTAAGACATGAACTCCATGTCGTTGTTACTTTGTACCTCTCTCACCATGTCACTGTACCTTGCTCTACATCATTCATCAATTAGTTCCATGTTATATATATATATATGTATATATATCATCAACTTAAACTGAGTATATACTTATATATATGTGTGTATATATTCATAGTCCATTTTTTTATATAAATAACTCATACATCTATGCCCAAAGTCTAATTAGGTTTACACATAATTGAGCCCTCATACAATCCAAAGTTTCAATCTACATTATTAAATACTTATGAATATATATCATAATTGGTTGACAACAACTAGCTCAAGCCAAATCATATATACTCATCAATAAGTAATCATTCACATTGTATAATAGAGGTTTTTGAATTAAATATGGGTTTAAGATAGTTTGTTTAAGCTAGAACAACCATGTCATTTACTACAACCCAACCCAATTACCTTAGGTTACCCTAGGTTGAATGTAGGGTTCTATGGAGGCCAAGCCTTCTACAAGGCCTACATACAACCCTTATAATTTTCCATAACATTCAAGCAAATCAAAAACCTAGTAACCATAGTAATTCAAAATCCCTCAAAAATTGCACATACAAGAATTTAAATACAAAATTGACCTATTAATTATGCCAAAAAATTTGTATATAATCCTTCTTCCTTCACTCAAATTATCACCTTCTCTTTCTGTTTACTATCCTCTATATGCCATGTGTCGTGCCATGCCTCATAGCCTTCCCCCACTTTCTTTTATTTTTCTCATTCAACTTACTCACCATCTTATTCTCCACCATTAATGTCTGAATTAATCGACTCAAAAATTTGCATGTAAAAATAGCTCAACATAACTCTACAGTTCACACCATGCAACCATAACCAAATCCATCATCATTTATATAGAATGATGGTTAAATTGAAGTCAATGATTGATTTCAAACCCTAATCATCTCAAGACTTCCAAAATAATCCATAAAATAATCATTTTATATTCTAAATAATATTTTCATGACATTGACATACATAATTCCCTCATGGACTTCCCAAAACCGACCAACCAAACCAAATAAACCACAAGTCACATAACCAATGTTTATTCCATGCAAGTTTAATATCAACTAGTCAATAATAATTATATTTCCATGAAAATTTGACTATCAACTAAATATAATGACTATATATCATGGTAATATAATTAGGTATTAAAAGACTTGAATGTTACCAAGTCATCCATAAACAAACACTCTGCAAACATAATGATTTCCCTTAATCATTTAGTCAATATATCAATGCCTAATGTATTATGAATATTTAATATTTGGTCAAACATTAAATCAAATACAATGACATTTTAAAACAATGCTATAGATATCTTTTTGACATTAGGATATGCATATATATTATAATAATAATCGTTAATTATTATTACTTAAATCTTATAGATCAAATAACAACAATGGAATCTATCTATACTTATTAATGCATACATAATATCATAATGTTATAATACACAACTATACCCAATAAGGTAGTAAGGTAAGTAAAAACATATATGAATTCACTCATTCAACCAAACAATTACATCATATAAGATAAACTATATATGATCACAAAACTAGTGAAGTCACTCAAATAAATTAATCATGATTATCAAAAGCAATTAGATTAGTGAAGCCATGTAATCAAATAAAATGATCTAAGAACACAAAAGATCATAACCGTCATTCAAATAGAAAATAAATAATACTAAAATTCTCTATCAAACATTTAATTACAAAATGTAATATACTATGTGGTGTGTGCATAGGTTTCTAGGTTCATTCTCTATCAGCCCCCAATGTCTCTACCTAAACCACCCTCTCCGATGATGTTCTCCCTCCATCACACTCTAAGGGAAGAATATGTCCTATGTCCACCTCAAAATAATGAAGGTAGTTAGCCCAAAACATTATTATATCCATAAAATAATTTTTTATAATTAACAAACATGATCATAATGTATAGAATATAAAACTACTGTTAACTCGTAACAAACTAATCATGTAAATTAAGCAACACATAACTGTCCCATAATCAACATATGACATAAAGATTAATCAAATATTAGTTAATCAACTAATCAAACATAATAATTCATGGATCAAATATGTTATTTATCTTAGAGAAAAATTAGGATGTGACATAATCTTATTTGAGGACTTTCAAAGTAATCATAAATAATAGATGTTGCATATTACTTTCAACTTCTTTTGCAACTTGGTACATGACCATTTTATAACAAGTAACATTGATTATGGATTAAAAAAATGGCCCTAGTCATATTCAATTCAAAATTATATCTAAAATAAATCAATCTCATTTATTTTTGAGTGGAAATAATAGCCCTAAAATATTTTCTTCCATTGATGTGATAAATATCCTCCTGTATGTCCCTTCACTTAGGGGGACCCTAAGCTAAACCTCCTAACTCAGAGGGACCTCAACCAGATTTGTAAAAGATAGTTGCTAAAGGTAGAAAAAGTGGAATCCTGATAAAATTCTATCAAAAATACCTTTGTTTTAAGGATGTAAACAATCTATAAGGATTCTATTTATCATTGTTTATTCGAATGGCTGATGAATGCCTCATTAAAGTATCTATGGTTGTTCCTTGGTTGTTTAAGGTAGATTTGAACCTCTATCTATTTTAGCTCTTTTTTTGTTTTTTATTTTGCCTATCCTATCACCATTGGTAAAGTCATTCCATTTGTATGTCAACATCACATCTTTATCTCCTTTGTATTAAGTTCTGGGATCTTCAAAACCTGTGACCTTTACCTAATCAAATAAAAAATAAATACCTCACATTCTTGATGTTTCTACATAAAATTCAAAAATATTCATTTCACATTCTATGTGTAAGGTTGGACATAAATCATAAAATGTGGTGGTACGGTAACTATGTAATTAATTTCACCTTATTCCTATTGTGTGATCTATGCAACTGCAAACACTTCTCCTTTGTGCACCTATGAAACTTGTGTAGAACTCAACTTGGAGTCTTTTATGTTATAGCTCTTGTGTGTAGACACAAGTCTTATGGCACTTCTGCACAAATCCTCTTGTGCCTCATGTAACACTGGTATACCATTGCATTGCCACAAAAAAATCACTTCTACATAGAACCTATTATTTCTAGTAGAACCTTTTAGGTATCTCATACACCCTACATAGAGCTTGTCATCACATAGCCTCCAGGTGACTTTATAGGTGGATTTTTTTTAGTTTTGTGATATGTCATAGAAACCCTCAAAGCAACCATTTGACTAGGTAGATCAATCACTATGCACTTGGAATAATTTTAAGTGTCACATGGGAAGAATATGAAATGACTTGTAACTATTCTCTTTGTAACCATTGATAGATTCATCTTCCTTGTATAATGTGTATAAATATGTAACATATGCATTCGAATGAGGGTCAATGACATACATAGTTGTAGTGATAGATAAAATGACTTGAGTATCTAGTCTTTCTCATACACATCTGTATTCACACCTTTAATCTAGGGAAATCAAAGGAAGTGTCTTCCCCTTATAATCAAATGAACCTATGTCATTAGCCTTCTTTATAACATTGGAAATCTATGTACTTTCCCCCTATTCATTCAAACTAAATAGAAGTTTCTTTTCATACATGCATTAGACTTATAATTTACTTGAATGTGTGTTTGGATTACATTTTTTAAGTTAATAAAACATAAAATCTTCATAACCTTACAACTTATCTTCAAGAGCAGGGTTGTCCCCTACATAAAGGTCTTAGGACATGTGGTGTAGATCATTGGTACTAGAGTGTAGCTCTTTCCTATGCTGTAAACACATAATCATAATGAGAAAAGGATTACTTCTCAATTTTTTTCATCCTAGCTAAAATAAAATCATGATAAATGCAAGATGGCTGACACCTAGAACCAACATGAGGTTGTGCCATATGCCCAAAATCTCATTACGAATGCCTTAAAAGCATGCCAAACCAAACACTTTGGTAATTCCATGAGTATGATGTAACTAAACCCATCTCCTTTGAACTCTCCCCAATATTACACTAAAAAATGGTTACAATAGCAGATCTCCTTCAAAGTACAATTCAATATTGACATTACCATGTTCAAAGGAAAAAAACACATTTGATGCATGGATTTGACATCTTGAAGCATAATTCTTAGTCAATTTATTTACCAATGCTGTAAATACCACCTTCAATGTGTTGACGATGTCCATTTTAGTTGTTTATTGGTGGGATAATTTTAGTGAGTAGTTCATGCAAGATTAAATTCTAATCAAGTATTGAAAAACTTTTATCGATGTGCTAAAGGATGAACACTATCTTATTTGGGAATTTAAGGATGAATATATCATGTTTCAAAAATTGTGCCAAAATATGAAGTAGTTAGTGAAAGAATACACAAATAAGTTCCATAAGTACACCATCCACCTACACTAGAACTTGACTAAGCAACATAAGTTTTTGAATTACATTAACCGAATATCACCTTATATCCTTGAAAAGATGGAGTTTTTGAATTTTGACTCTCTAAGGCCAGCTTATTACAACTATGTTAAGATTTAATCCAAGGTAAATATAAGGAAACATATAATATCTTCATCTAATATCATGCACAAGAGTCATCTCATGCCTAACTCCCTATCTTTTCCTCCTATACAGAAGAAAAATTATTTTCTTAAAGTATATAAACCTAAAATTTCTATAGAAAACTCAAAGGATCCTGCATCCTCTACCTTACACAAATATAATAAGAAGTCCAATGATGAATGGTGCCTTTAAAATAACTCTTATACCCATGCAAATCTAAATTCTATATGCAACAACCCTTTTTGGTGTAATCTACATCAGGTCTTATGTAGACAAATGACATTGATCTTGATGCCATTTTTTGAGAACCAACACCACTACATAGACACCACTGAGGAGTGAAAATGCCTCTTTCACACCAAGTTTTGGGTGAATGGTCAACCTATTACTGTTATAATTAATAGTAAAGGCTAAAATATAATCATCGCATAAGCCATCTCCTATTTCTTAGGCTTTGCCATTACTACACATTCTAAGCCATACTCCTTAGGGTGGCTTTATCAGGGGAATGATATATAGATCCAACAATAATGCACTTTATGAATTTTGGCTTGACCAATGCACCAAAAACATTCATGTGCTTGATGGATGATGTACTCAATCACTTCTTCAACTCCTTCATCATTGTCTACTTGGATAACATTCTCATCTTCATCAAGATTTGTGAGGATCATGTGGAGCACATATCGTGCATCTTAGATACCTTGTGCCAACACAAGTTGTAGGCCAAATTATAAGTGTACTTTAGGCATTACACAGATCTAGTACCTAGGGTACATCATCAAATAGATAGTAATTCATGTAGATCTAAATAAAATGAAAGTGATATTGGATTGGTCAACTCCACACAATATCACATAATTAAGGATTTTTCTTGGACTCAAAAAATTCTACTACAAGTTCATTCTTGGTTTATCACACATGTTATGGCCTCTTAGATATATAACATGTACCAAATCCAATTTTGATTAGACTCATGTGTTGGAATGTTATTTTAAGGATCTCAAGTAATGCATTTGCACACAACCTATGTTCACAATTCCTGGCATTTCACACTCCATCAAACTTCACACCAATGCATCTGACTATACATAATGTAATACTCATGTAGCATGGACATTTGGTTGATACCAGTTAGATAAATTCAATAAGATGGTTCAGATTTACTCCACACATGAGGAAGAGTTGTATGCTATTATGCAAGTATTTAAGAAATGACACCACTACATCATAGGAAAATAGATAGTTATTCATTCTGATCATAAGCCACTTCAATTTTTAAAAATATAAATAAAACTACAGAATGCATGCCACATAAAGTGGATGAATTATCTAAAACATTTATATCTTATGATCAAGCACAAGAAATCAAAGTAAAACAAAGTTTCATATTGACTTAGCACACCACCATCTCACATGCTCATCATAGTGTTAGACATGCATGACCACAACTTTACAAATTGGTCATCCCTATAATTAATTGATAAGGACTTCATTAACACCTACACCAACCTTGCACAAGGTAATTTTTTTGGGAGCTATTCTATTATAACCAACTTATCTACAAGTTTAGGCATCTTTGTGTTTCTAGTGGTCCACCTCACCAAAGACTCATATGGGAGGCACACTACCCTAAGACATCAAGATAGTTAAGTGTGACAAAGACTCTAGTCAAATTTAAACTAGTTTTTTTTATAGATGCACATGTGCATAGATGTGGAGTGCCACATCAAGTATTGGATTCTTTCTAGCACAAAAAAATCAATGACACAAAGCTAAGAATTTACACACCTCTATTGATTCTATCTAGAGCATGGGACTATATTAGCATGGATTTCATGATAGGGTTTCTTCTGATGAAGCACCAACATGTGATTGCATTTATTGTTGTGGATAGGATTTTAAATAAGTCTATCATGGTTTCTTGAAATAAATATATTGATGTAGCTGACATTGCACACACTTTATTCAACCATGTATGGGTTCACTTTGGACTCCCAACATTTATCATATCTGACCAAGATCTGCATTTTGTGAGTCCTTTTTGGCAAGCATTGTGAGACTTATTGGGTATGTAGTTGGAAAATTTAACACCATTTCATCCATAGATAGATGGGTAAATGGAAGTTTTTAATCACACACTTATTCATATTTTATGAATGCGAAATTGTGCACATGTTTGCACTTGAGATGATAACTTGCTTTCCATCCAACACGCCTATAAAAGATAACTTCATAACTATATAAGGTATATTTCATTCTAGACATGTCTTGGGTTTCAATGTTTGGCATGTTTAGATATCTCTTGTCATGCACTAACCAACATTGACATACACAAACAAGAAACAAACGTAGATAAAACAAATAATTGATGTTTATATGTGTGAATAAAAACAAATAATTGTTGTCTATGTAATAATGAGAATACATGAATAATCATTCACATGGATAGGTCTTAGAGAGAGATAATAGGATAAATATAAGATTTATAAAGTGTAAGAAGGGATTGAGAGAGAAAGCTAAACTCCATAAATATAAGAAATCTTAACTTATAAATGTAACTATTTTTGTTTAGAAAAAATAATGAAAGATAATTATGTGATTATTCATTACATTTTATTCAATCTGATCCAAATATTTCATTTGGTATCAATGGGAAATTCTTGTGCTTGGTAAAATGGTGTGTTGATTTGTGAAGGGGAAACTTTGGGATCTAATGCCTTGAATAATAGCAATCGATATTCCTTCAAAGCATTTTTGTGGTTTTCCAAGCCTAATCTACTATTCTTTGTTTTATTAGATAGTTTTTTTTTATAATCTCTTAAGATAATGAGGTATTATACTCAATATTTATCATGAAAAAGTTCGTATTCAGGACTATCACCACTGAAGTCAACCCATATTTTGAATTCAAAACAAAATTGGAAAACAGTGACGTAGAAATGTAGGAATGATGTATTACAAACTATAGAGAACTTGTGAGAGAAAGGGTTTGAAACATATTTTTTTGATTTAGGTGATGTAGATCTCAATGTACGACAATCTACTGTTACTCTAATTATAATTTGGTTAAGTTTATTTTATTTTTTAAGTATGTTTTATATCTTATGTTGGTGTTATGTTGCCATATTAGTTTTTTTTTAAATTTTAATTCATCCATATAATATGTCAATTATTTGGTATTGATATAAAATGTTTAGAAATAGTTAAATTTAGGTGATATTAATTTTGTTTTTAGGTTATAGTTTAGTGCTTGAAACTATTGTCTGTCATCAAATAAGTTAAAGTCAAACATCAAAATGTTATTTTTCTTGTAATAGATGCATTTTTTGGGAGAACTTCACTTCGATCTTGTAGGAGGATATTTGACACCATGCAATTGAACTCTAAGATCAAATTTGATGAGTAAACAATGATTCCACTGAAGGTTAGAGGTAATAAAGGTAGGAGGCCTAATATCACCTCTTGTCTGTTACTAATGAAGGACATATAAATGCAATTGTGGCATTATTGTCTACACCAAAGCAACTAAATCCAATGCCAATCTTTTGTAGCATTGGAATCACCCTTGTTGTTGTGATCGAGTTGCAATGATTATACATAGTGGCTACAAAAGATGACAAAGAGGAAGTAGTCTTTAATTTTCTTCTTTTTTAATTTTTGTGTGGTGTGATATATATTGTATCAATGAAAAACTAAATAAATGTATGTGATTTTAATATTTCTAAATTTCCATGTTGATGTACTTGACAAATAACTACTATAAGTCTATGTGAAATGGAGGATGAACAAACAAGTGTGTCCCTATTCATATTTACGTTCTCATTCATGTTCAATGGTTGATGTGTTCCCATATGAATGGTTAATAAGAGGTTTATGGATTCCCTATTTAACTTCATTCAATGTGTGTAGCCATATGTTCCAATGTAAGTACTAAGGTAGGGAATGTTAAGAATTTAGTACTCACATCGATGTTTATATTTGTGTTAGTATACATATATAATTTTTATGTATGTTATAATGGGAGTATGTAAGTGATCATTCATGTATATAAGTCTTAGAGAGACATAATAGGTAAAGGTAGTTTTTATAGTGTGTTTATAGGGATTGACAAAGATAAAGCTAAACTCCATTAATATAGGAGATATTAGCTTATAAATTTAATCATATTTGTTTAGAAAAAATAATGAAGATTATTATGTGATTTTTTTGTTATTTTTTATTCAATTGATCCAAATATTTTAGAATCAACATACAATATGTTCATTATTAGGTTCAACAAAATCTCTTTAGCTCCTAACATAAGTACAAGGAGTTCCATAAAGTGTAATAAACACCTCATGCATCCTGAGTTGGCGATAAATGTCTAGTTACACATTTTGAAGGAGCACTTCAAACATCCACACCAAAAGATCAATCCCCTGTGATATGGTCTTTATACCATTCTTCATGTAGTTGGTGAGAATGCATTCATTCTTGAACTGCCTCTATACTTGGGCCTGTATCCAATATTCAGTGTGGAGCTACTTAAGTCTTACCTTGCTCCACTTCTTGAGCTGATAATGACATGAAACCCTTTTGATATATATCCTAAACAATTTCACTTGATGAAAAATGATTAGGTTATCAAAGTGACACATGCACCTTCTATGCCACACATCAAATTTTTAGAGGGGTCAAAGTAGGGAATTATGCTAATCAATTTAGAAGTAGTGCAACCTTCAACATGTTCAGTTCCCACAACTACATACCAAAACATCAAAGACCATTACTCTTCAATAGAGTACAAATGATATATATATACATAGGTGCAACCATGTACACTTATCCTTTGTACACCTAAATAACTTACACATAAAACTTGGGGTCCTTCACATCACATCACTAGCACACACATACAAGTCTTATGTAACTTTTGTTTATATCCCCTTGCATCTCATATAACATTTGTTTAACTCCACATTGTTGTGTAGATATTAAATTTTGCATAGAGTGTCATGCCCAAAAATTGACACAATGGAAACACATAAAATAGACCATTTTTTTTTGAAAATGTACAAAGCACATTCTACATAATTGCATTGCCTAAGAGATAAGGAGCCATGCACAAGTGGATACATGGTCATTACACAACCATGCAGATCTCACTTGCTCTAATTGGTCTAAAGGCTCTCACACATGCCTACAACTCTCTAAGCAGTCCCAATAGGTCCCAAGGCCATCAAGATTAAAAATGAATGTTTAATTAATGTAAGGTGGGTTTGTAAAATTTTTCTTAAATTATACTATCTAATTCTTTGTGGTGCTCAAAAGCATCTCCAAATGAAATCAGCTAATCACAAGGCTTGGTTCCTAATTAAGTCATAATCAAAATCAATTTTTGACTTAAGACAAAGTTAAGGAAAGATCTCAAGTAAAGATCATATTTTCCTCATACAACCTCTAAATGGGTTTAAAATATCCCAAATAATCTCTTTGAGGATGAACAATCCATTTTAACCATTGGATCGATTTAACCTTGAGCATCAGTTCTGGTCAAAGTAAAATATGACCTAAATATGCTTATGGAGGCCATAAGGTCTTCAATTTAGCTATTGAGTTGAAAATTCATATTTTTGAAGGAGGGAGGAGGTGTTGAAGGATGAATTTTCCATAGCCATTGCTCCTCTCCTTCCTTATCCTTGAACAATTTCCATTAATATAGTCTCTAATATTTTGGTGAAAATCATTTAATTCACTTTCAATTTTATAGCATGATAAAAAGATGAATGAAAATATTTTACAAGTATTGAGTTTGAAAAAATTATTCTATAATGTCTTAGTCCCACGGTTTCTAAAAATGTCTTTGGAGCTTCAAGCTTCACCATAACCATTAATGACCATCAACAAGGTTTAAGGTAAAAATTCAAAAATGTTTTAATTTCATATTTTAAATTGTCTCACATTGAAAGGGAAACAAATATAGTAGGGATCCCATTTTAAGTTATCTCATTTTGGGGATTTTAGGAGTATGTGATAACCAACAAGGCTCAAAAAGGCCTCTCAGTGATAAAACAAGCACAACATGAAAATAATGAGGTTTGAGGTTATAAAACTCCTTCCATGCATAAGGGGATGGAAAATTGAGGGGGGTACCTTTTGTGTTTACCTAAATTCAAGCCATTGGATCTCCATAATTGAAGAAACAAAATGTTATGACCCTTCATCCTAACCATCATTTGTACTTTCTTTCCTTAATATAAGGTTATAGAAACATATTCTTGTAAGATGTCCCTTTATCTCATTGTAATAATACCACATTCATGGGGAGTAATAGTTAGATAGTGTTGAGTTAGTATAAATAGGAGTCTAGACTAGTAAGAAGTCATCCATAAATTTTATTGAATTGAATTTTCTCAAAGAAGGTTTCCCCCTCGAAGAGGCCAATGATAATTATAATACAATTCTTATTTTTAAACAATAAAATCAGTCAAATTCTATTTATTTCCTAATTTAATTTCACATATTTGAAGTCTAATTCTAATTTGTTTCGAGAAGGACCTTATCATATGGCATCAAACAACTTTCCAAGGCCAATTTTTTTTCCAACAACTTCAATAAGTTAGGGCTATTTAATGATGTTCACCATATGCTCTCACCTCACCCTTATCAGATCTTGGTAATTATAAAGTGATAATAGAATGGTGGCACTAAGATTTCACTCTCGAATGTCATCACTACAAGATGAGTTTTAAAACCAATCATTACTATGAGCTGAGTTTTAAAAGTTGTACCCCAAGATTTGAAGATTTTTTGGTAAAAAATCATCATTACTACAAGCTGTGTTTTAAAACCCATCCATTTGCATTGATGTTATTCTATGTATCCTTCCCAAACCAATGTGTATGCATTATCTATTCCTAATGTAATGTCTATAACAGGGATCTATACCATTGGTGGTGTACTAATCTTCAACATCAAGCTATGGTAAGGAATTTCATTTGTAATTTGAATGATCTAAGATTTTTTTGGTCTAAGTTCCAAATTTTGATCCAGTTTTGGGCCATACTATTAACCAATTACATCGTAACTATTTATTATAAACTCTAAATTTAAATATGGTTTTGGCCATACTGCCAACCAATTACCTTGTTAATATTTATTATAAATTCTAACTTTTGATTTGGTTTTGACCATACTAAAAACTAATCACATTATAATTGTTTATTTTATTCTGATCTAGTTTTGGCCATACTGCTAATCGATTGCATTGTAATTGTAAATGTAATTATTATAGAAAATTTTCAATGCCCATAAGATAAATAGACCATTCTAATTTTATCATCACATTGATCATTTTAAGGGGTATTTTAAATTCTTCAATTAAAATTCTAAAATTTTCCATACAAAAAATAATTCCACCTATAGTCTGAAATAATTTAATTTTTTTCACCTGTGTGGAAATTAAACCATTGTGATAATATTTTCAAGCCCATAAATTTAAAACATAACTTCCATCATATTTTTTATAACTTCCATAACCTCTATTAAATGGTTGTTACCCTTACAGGGACCCATACCATAGCACAAGACATTGTTGAACTCCATACCAAATTTGAATCCTGACTGCTTGAACTACATGGTCACATATTTGGCTTTAGTGTTGAAAATGAATGCTCCAAGCTAATGGGGATCATCAATCCAATGGTATTTCTTCCTCAAGAGCACCACTACATGGTCCTAGATTATATTTTCCCACATTTGATCCTTGTAGAATAATATTTTAGCCTGTATCCCACTATGGGGGGCAAAGGGTACATATTTCTTCATTATAATTAGAGAAGGAAACTATCTAGGGGTACCAATGGCACTGCAAGACAAATCCAGAACTAGATTTGGCTAAATTTTCTAAGCTTTTTATAGTCAATTTTGGGCCTAGTGCCTATGATGATTTCACATGTGCCTTGACTAAACTTCATCAAATTGACACATTTTAGAAATATCAAACAAATTTTGAAAAACTCACCAATTAGACTAAAGGCCTATTTGATGATTTATTCAAAATTTGATTCATTAGTGAACTCAAGATGTGATTTGAGTTAAGGTTAAAATGTTCCAACCATAAACCATGATGGAAGAGCTTGGGCTTAACTAACCTCCTAGAAGATAAAATCACATTGCAACATCATAATTCCAATCAATAACCCTCCAAACCATCTTATTTTCAATTCCCCAAAACACCTATCAAGTATCTCATTGAGGTAGAAATGTGCACACATTATGACAAGGGGTTATGCTAAAATTTTGTTGACACATGGGTTAGGAACCATAAATGCATTGAATAAAATAATGTAATTGGTCTATGTTCATTCCCCACTAGACATAGATGAATGGGATGATACCAAAAATTATCATTCAAATGAGTTGGAGTAGGGAACTAATGATTCAAGGCCCTAAGATTGACATCCATAAATTTCCATGCATGTCTTGGTAGTTGTAACCATTTCAAAAACAATGTATGTAAAAGGATTTTTGAAGAAACAACCCCTCACCATTATTATTAATTTAGGAAACACTCATAACTTCATCAAACCTTGGGTGGCTAAATAGGCAAATTATTTTGTGCACCCTTATTCTAGTTTTAAGGTGTTGATTTCTATTGGTGGAATATTTGCTTGTAATGGAAAGTATCACAATGTTTGCATTTCAATGGGAGACTATAACCTTAGGCCTAACATGTTTGCTTTATGCTTAAGTGGATGTGATGCGGTTCTAGGAGCATAATGGCTAAGAAATATTGGACCCATTCTTTAGGATTTTTCTTAGATATAGATGTAGTTATTTGAGAATAGACATCAATATAAATTTAAAGGCCTTCTTCTTAGATCCACTAGTATCATCATCTCTCATCACATGCAAACACTTCTCAAAAAATGGATCCCATGGAATAATTTCCCAACTCTTTTCTCTTCACACTAGTTTCCCAACTGATTCTAACCCATAATTACAACATATTTTGGCCATTCATGCAATAATTTTTGTGGAACCAATAATATTTCCACTTCATTTCCCTAAATACCATTGTATCAAAAATTTTCTAGGTAGTTTATCCCCTAAAATTTATCCATACCGCTACCCCTTTATTCCAAAGGCCAAGATTGGAGAAATTATTCAAGATATCCTATAAGTAGGAATCATTAAACCCAGTACTAGCCCATATTCCTCCCCAGTCTTTCTCACTCATAAAAATGTGGCTCTTAGTATCTTTGTATTGATTTTTGGGAACTGAACAAGCTCATCATTAAGGAAAAATTACAAATTTCGATAATAAATGAGCTTCTTGATGAAATCCATGATGCTAAATTTTTATCCAAGTTGGATCTATGCCATAGCTATCACCAAATTTGCATTATTGAAGCAAATTTTCCTAAAATGGCCTTTTGCACACATGATGGTCACTTTGAGTTCCCTGTCATGCCATTTAGGCTTATCAATGACCCTTTTATATTCCAAAGATTAATGAATAAATTATTATGCCCATAATTATGAAATTTCATCTTGGTATTATTTGATGACATCCTCATCCACAACTAAACTTGGGAGGATCACCTCAACCACCTTGACACTGCCTTGCAACTTCTTAATGAGAACCACTTATGCAACAAAAATTCTAAATGTTATTTTGGGTAATTAGAGGTTGAATATTTTATACATATCGTATCAAATTTTGGTGTTCATTGTTACCCCATTAATGATTATGCTCAATAAATATTCATTTGTATGATTGACAACATCATAACAAACATTTAATCACCTCAAATAAGCAATGTGTACCACACTAGTATTGTTCATGCCTAATTTCTCTAAGCCATTTGTTATTGAATGTGATGCATATGGAATGGGACTTCATGTTGTGATCATGAAAGATGGACGTCCCATTGTATTTACCAATAAGGTCCTCATGAGGCATAATTTGGCATGCTCCACCTATGCCAAGGATATAATGGTTCCTCCATGCAGTAAAAAAATGGCATCCATACTTGGTAGGACACCACTTTAGCATCAAAACCAACCATTAAATTCTCAAATATTTTTATGGATAAATGAATATCTTCCCCAAATCAACAAACATAGGTTTCTAAACTCACAAGGTATGATTGTGAGATCACATACAAAAATGGAAAGGAAAACTTGGTGATTGATACTCTTTCTCACTAGTTTGATAACAAGCAAGATTGTATGTTGTATTTGTTCCCATTTCAAAATGTATACATTATATTAAAAAAGAGTGGCATCATGAAAAATCCACCCAACAACTCATTCTCTAACTATACATTGATTCTATTGCTAAAAATCATTATAATTGGGGTGGCCAAACATTGTGATATAAAGGATGCTTTATATTGGTCAAAAGATCCAAGTTCAAATAAAATATTTGATAGGAGTTACATTCCTTTCCTTTAGTAAGTCATTCAGGTTTTCTAAAAATTTATGAGCGAGTCTATCACAACTTATTCTAGACTAGAATCAAACAAGATATCAAGACATTTGTTGTATAATATGTTACATGCCAATGCCATAAAGAGGAAAAATTTGCATCACCTAGTTTGCTCCAGCTACTAACCATTCCAAAACATATTTGGGCTAACATTTCAATGTTTTTGATTGAGCCTTCCTAAATTAGGAGTAAAATCTGTCATTCTCATGGTGGTGGATCATCTTTCTAAATATACTCATTTATTTGATATATCCCACCCCTACACTACTTCCACCATAGACCAAAAATTTCTTGATCAAATATTTTGAATTTATGGAATTCTTGCCTCCACTATATTAGATTGTGACTCAACCTTCATGAGTCATTTATATCATTTCTAGTAGGAACTCTTCAAACACCTCAACACACATCTAAAAATGAGTTCAGGATACCATCCATAGACTGATAGCCAAAATAAAATTTTCATTAAAAGTCTCACCATATATATCTATTATTTTTACATGGAGTAATAACATCAATGGGTAAAATTGTTACCACTTTCCAAATGGTGGTATAATGCCTCCTACCACATGGTCACCAAGATTACCATGTATGAAGTTATTTATGATCAAAAGCTTCCATCTCTTCTCTCATATATACCAGGCAACCCTTAGGGGTAGGTTGCAAATAGTAATATCAATGAACATAATAATATCCTTCGCCTCATCAAGGATAATCTCCGTGTGACATAAAATTGCATGAAGCAACATGCAAACCAACAATTCTTAGAAAAATCCTTTCAACTTAGAGATATGGTTTTCATTCACCTAAAACCTTATAAACAATCCTTTTTGAAGATGAAAGGTCACCAAAAACTAGCTCCTAAATTATATGGGTTATATATAATTATCTAACATATTAGCCCTATCACCTACAAGTTGAAACTTCCACCTTCATTTCATGTGCACCCCATTTTTCATGTCTCTTACTTAAAAAATATCTTCAGCCATAATGTCGCCACCTAGATAGTGCTTCTAGAACCCAAAACAGAAGGGTCTCTCCTTTTATAACTTATAGTTTCACTAGACAAGTGATCACATGAGCTCTATAATTGAGTCATCACCAAAGTTATAATATAATGGCAAGGGATGCAATGAGAATATGCTTCCTAGTAACCTATTCTTCGAATCTAAAAATGGTTTCCTCACCTTCAACTTTGAGGGAGAATATTTTAAGGTAGAAGGCATGCTAGGACCCTTCATCCTAACCATCATTTGTAATTTATTTTATTAATAAAAGGATATAGATGCATATGATTTGTAAGACATCCCTTGAGCCCATTGTAATAATCCCAGATTCATGGGGAGTAGTAGTTAGCTAATGTTGAATTAGTATAAATAGGAATCTAGACTAGTAATAAGTAATCCATGAATTGTATTGGATTGAGCTTACTCAAAATAATTTCCCCCTCGAAGATGCAAATGATAATTTTAATGTAATTATGCTTTATTTTAATATAATAAGTCAAATTATATTTATTTATTGATTTAATTTTGCATCATTGTAGTCTAGTTATAATTTGTTTCAAGAAGGATCTTATCCTAACATGTATGTAAGCTTGAAAATGGTTTAATAACAAATCTATGTGAAAAAGGGTTCATAACAATTTTTTTTTCTAGGTCTTAAAATTCATATCATGTGTAATAGCATGAAAAATGGAAGGGGGCCCTTTTGGGCCCATCCTACCTCTGGGACACTAGGTATTTGCAATCTAAGAACAAAAATTAGGTATAATGGTTGATAACAGTTATGGTTTTTATTTCAAACAAGTTGATTGTTAACTTTATCAAAAATCAATTTTAATTTAAATAATGAAAAATATATTTTGTTTAATTTATACCACAACTTTTTTAAATGGATGGCACCTTACTAGCTACCAAGATTCTAAGGCCTACCACCGGCTAGCCAACCCCTTACATGTAGTGGTTATCCTAGTCTCATGGCTATCACCTAACAACAATTGAAAACCTGCCCTTAAGGGCTTAAGACAACACATCATGTGGTTCCATGGGGTAGCACCACTTAACCCTATTAGCCTACCCTATGTGAATTGGCTTGTGCCCTTCAAAGGGACATGTTTATTATAGAAACTACCGTACACACCTGTTATTTTATAGAATTCATATCTATCAACGCATGAGATAAAAAAATTCTTAAAAAAAAGGCATAGAGATCAAAAAATATAAAATTACATATTAAAATTATTTTTAACTTCATAATGCATCATTTTAAGTGAAAAATAATTAGACAAAGTAAGGGTAAATTATAAAGGAGGTACAAAGGGTTTTTGTGGCAAAAATTTAAATAATAATATCAATTCACCCATAACTCCAAAAATTATGCTATAAATTTCATTCATTTTATGAGAACTAATTAGTGTAAGTAAACTAATATCATAATACATATAATAATCATCTAATTTGAACATATAACTATTCTATCATAAGTAAAACATAAACATATTATAACATATATAATCTTTGTCTTAGCCACAAGCAAACATCTTGTCTCAATAATACATAAGGCATGTCTCAAAAAGACGTGTAAAAATACCATATGTATAAAGGTGAACACTAAGAAAATAAGGGTCTCATTTAGAGCCTATTTCACTTAACCAATCCATTTTCACATCTCACACAGTGCACATAGAGCTTGTCAACACACAACCTCCATGTGGCTTGCTAGTTCGTACTTCTCAATTTTGTGGCATGTCAAGGAATCCCTTAGAATAACCATCCAACTAAGTAGTTTAATCACCATACATTAGGAATAAGTTTAGCCATCATGTGGGAAGAATATGAAACACCTTATAATTATTCTCTTTGTAACTATTTGTAGTTTCAATTGTATTCTTATATTTTGTGTATAAATATGTAATATATGTATTTGGTCGAGGGTCAATGACATACAAATTTGAAGGGATAAATATCATGCCTTGAGCATCTAGTGTTTTTCATATGGATGTATTCAGACCTTCATTCTATGAAAATTAGAGTGGTGTCTTCCCATTATGATCACAAGAATCCACATTCCTAGCATTCTTGTAATAGTGTACATCTCTTAATTTATTCTTATTTATTGCATTAAATAAAAGTTGCATTTCCTAAAATATTTAAATTATTAATTTACTTGAATGCATGTTTGGTTTACTTTTTGAAAGTTAACATAGCATTCACTATTCACAATGTTGCATCTTTTCTCTAAGAGCAAGGTTGCCACCCACACACAAGGTTATATGCCATGTGGCATGAATTATTATAGATGTAAGAAAATTATTTGAAAATATTTTAATCTATAGTGGGGTGATAATTGTAATTATTTGGAATCTTTCCAAGTCATGGACAAAGGCATGAAATTTTTTTAGGAGTTATTCCAAGCTACTCCTTTTGTTTTAATACCAAAAAAATAGTAAATAGTATTCATTGGGATCACTTTCCATTATTTTTGTACTTTAAAAAAAAATCTTTCTTGAATTAAGAGATTTATTGGTAGTTTTAGAAAATTCTATTGGTTATTTGTTTAAAGCTTTAAAAATTTTGGGCACCATTTGAAGCATACATATTGTCCTCTTAACCATCTCAATCTATTTTGTGGGAAGATGTCATGCGCTTCTTAATCAAACTTTTACATTTTTAGTTTAAAAATTAATGGAAGCAATGCTAATGAAGGGAATGTTAAATGATGTTTCTATTTTGGTCATGGCTATTTCAATGTCAATTCACTCTCCTTCAGTTCCATTCCACAACCATTACAATTTTGTTTCTCCTGTAAGAACATTAATTTATATTCTCAAAAGGATTTCATTAAATAATGGTCTAACTATTGTTGTTCTACAAACACCAAAATGAAAATACCCATTTAACTAGGGTTCTGGTAAGCCTACATAATGTTGGTGTAATAGAGTTAATGGAAACCTAGGTGGATTCTAGGATGAACGCCTAATTGTGCCAGGTTTCGAAGCCAAAAATGTTAAGGTGGACATGTATTTAGGATCAAAAAGTGATTTCAAGATCTTTATTGTATCAATAATTATAATTGCCTTTGATGTGGCTAATAGGGTGTTGTATAAAATTTCCTCAGACTCATTAAAAGATTGCCTCTTCAATTTTTCCCAACTCACTACATTTGTGTGTGTCCAATTTTTGGCATTTCATTCATTGATTTTATTGAGATTAATGGGCATGATCATTGGTTAAATTTAAATCAAATAAAATCCTTTATTAGAAATTTTGTATTTGATTTAATGGGTATGATCAATTTATGCATTCAAGTCAAAGCAAATCCTTTATTACATATTATGTATTTACTTTAATGGTTATGCTCAATTTTTTAATTCCAAATCAAAGAAAATCACTCAATATACATATTAAACCACAAAAAACCTAATGGGTATGCTCAATTCTGGTATTGAATTGATATCCATATAAGAGTTGAGATGAATTTCAATGTTTTTATTTCAAATGGGTTAGTAACACTAATTAAAATGTGTTTATTTATACTTTTTTTAGATGATTTTTGGTGTCTAGTTTAAAAAAAAATTATATGCAACATATTGTAAGTATTGATGTAACATGCGATTGTGCCTACTTTGAATTCAAGTTAAATAAAATAACTCAATAAGCATATTAAACCACAAGAAACTTAATGGGGTATGCTCAATTCTATTTTACCTTAATTTGGATCAATGGGTGAGATTAATCTAATTAATATAAAACTTTGAGATGTAATTTAGATATTAATATATAGCATTTACTCATACATGCTAATGTAAAAGATTGAGATTCAGTATTTTGATTTGATAAGTGGCATATTATAAATATAGAGAGTAATCAATAGATCATGATACTTAGATTTTATGGGTGATTATCTGTCTATGACTAAATTTTGGAATTGAAAATCAGGGACGAGTATGCATGTGGTTCATTTAGTGTTAGAATTGATTTAATGTTTGCATTATGTTTGTTGTATATAATCAAGTCAATATCAAAGGTTGATAGTGACCTACATGGAAGTAAGGAATAATGACTATATAATCACCTATCAATATTTTTCTTATTCTATATTTGTGATCTCAAACGTTGATGATGTGCGTAGATCTATAATTTAGTCTTCTTTGCCTTGAAACCCTAGATTTGCTTATGAAGGTTATAAACCTAAAAAATAGGGTGAAGTGTAATGGGTAAAGATAGACCTCTTTAAACCGATATGATAATTGGATACTACCTATGTATCCGATACTCCAAGGAGGGAAATCAAGACACACATAGTTATCCCACATAGTGTGATTTATGCAATTGTGTTCCTTCATTATATGTACATTGCTAAATATTGATATTGATACTTGATAATGATTAATTTGAATTTCATTTTAGAGTGATTTAGACTTGGATTGTGATTGATCCTAGTGATAAGTATGTAAATTAGGAAGAACAAGGCATATTCTCTAAGTGTGAAATAGAGTATAGATGTATATTAGATAAGTTCAATGTCCCATTTGAATGAGACTTTGATTTGCTTATATATGGACCTAATTTAATTATTAATCATGCTACTAACATGCTAGGATTATAGGCCAAATCTAATGATGGGTCTGATTTTATAAAATAGCCATTGTTGGGAGAATGCCAATTTTAACTAGGTTTGTCAATAGTGATTAGCTTTACTGACTAGTATGGTTGAACCAACTTATGTACATGTGGATTGAATTGAGAGTTTAGAGATGTCTATGTAGGATATTTAGTGTTTTAAATAGACTATGATATTATTATATGTGTATACTTATGTGTCATGTCCCATTTTTGAAATATTTTAATTAGGAAAATAATTAATATAATTTTTTTAGGTTGTCCTAGTGTATTCATAATTAAAAGGGACACTTTAATTGTATTATTATTAATAAAATAAGTCAAAATAAAAAATAAAAAAGGGGTTTTAATTTTATAAAAGCTTATTGGATGCATTCTTTGGAAAATGTGAAAATAAAACTATAAAGAGGGGTGTTGGGTTCATGGGAGATCATATTTTATCTATTATCAATTACACTTTTACAAGTTTAAGAATCTGATTTAGCTTTGAACCTCTAAGGATGAAAACCATCTAGTGGATAAGGAGACTTGAGGATGAAAACCCTCTGATCTTTTGAGGTGGTTCTATTTAGGAATTAAAATTGTGCTTTTAAATTAAGATACCATTATAATTTAACATTAGGATAATCATTAGGAAAATTTATCATATTTCTAGCTCCTTCTAAGGTTCACACTAGGGTTTCTAACCATCCACACCAGCGAAAAAAATAACCATACATCCCTTCATTACTGACATCATCATTTTTAGCCCTGAATCTATTCACTATAGTGATATCAATCCTAAATAATATTTTTATAGTGACACTACAACTATATTAGGGTTTTAGACCTATTGTTTCAAACTTTTAGACATTGCTGGTAGCTAGGGTATCATTCTTCAACCATCTATACATCATCTCCAACCACCCATAGCTCCCATTCAATAATTTTCAGCTTGTGACATCATCATCATCATCCATCTTGGATGCCATTTCTAGCCAATGAATTCATATGTACAGTTAGTTGTACAAGCACAAGTTCTACCCTTGGGGTTTATTTATAAATTCTAAGTGGGAATAAAAAATAGGGTTAAACTTTTAAATTTTGGATGCATTATTTTAGTTAGTGTTTCAACTAATATATTATGTTATGTACTTTGAATTGTAATCTGATTTAAATAAAAAAATTGCTCTCCATGGGTGTTTAGCTGCTTTAATTATTTCTATAAAATTACAAGTTAAAATGGATTTATCTTTAATTTTTCAGAACTCAAGGTTATTTAGGATCCAAGATTTATTTTTAAAAAGGGTTTGCTATAAAATCCCATAATTCAATATTTCAAATGGAAGGGGACATTACAATGGTATCAAATTTGTGATCTTACTAGGCTATGAATCATGAAGATAATGCAAAAATCTATGTTTGAAATGTTAATGCAAGAATATAGAAAGGATATAAACGCATGGATAGAATTAAATACGATGGAAAATTAAAAATTTGAGTTCCAAAAATCTACAGAGGAGTAAAAGGAATTCAATAAACAAATCGAAGGTAAGGAGATCTTATTTAAAAAGAACCTAGAGAATGTGGTTGAAAAGAAGTTAACCGCATTGTAGACAAGCACAAAGGATGTAATGAGGACCCATAAAAGGTGTGATGAATGGATAAGAAGATATATGAAATATAATTTAATATCCACTCAATAAAAATAACACCTACATAAAATTAAAGAAAATAATTCTCCAATTGTAATGATGGAGCATGAAAAAAAATCAGATTTTCAAAAATTTGGAGAGGATTTTTTGGTTAATGCCAAATTTTTGAGTCTTCAATATAGTAGAATTTATGAAAATTTATCTAAGGCATTGAAATAAGAATATAATATTTTAGATCATTCATATAACAACTCAGAATATGAAAAGACTGTTTCAAATCAATAAGTTTATGAGGTCGAGTTCTAGGAAGACCTTGTTGATAAAAATGAAATTGAGGAGAATGTTGATCCTAACTTAGAATTTTGAGACATAAGGTTGGAGTTATTGAGGATATCTTAGAAATTTATAATTCATCAAAAGAAGGTGAACGCTTTGATTATATCCCAAGGTATGTAAAGGATGGTCATATTTCAGATTTGTTACTTCATACTATGTCATTACAAGATTCTTATCTACATGGAATGCATTCTAAAAATAGTGATAGGGTCAACGATACAAATTGAAGCATAGGGCATATAGATTATTTGATTCAAGTTCAATTTGTTTTTTACATATGGGATCCAGGTGATATTTTAACATACAAGAAGGATAAAGGCTTTGATGAAATTAATATTACTATTTCTGGTGAATTATTCATCCCATGAATTTGCATAGAAAGGAAGTTCATGAAGAATCATGAATCTAGTATGTTGTGCATTCTAATAAAGTTATGGAGGATCAATGCTCATGATTCATATATCACTCTTTGAATCCAAGTTATAAACTTGAAGACAAGCTTATAACTAAGCATGGTGTGGTGTCTTTGGAATCAAGATACATACAAGTTTTCCACCCTTAGATGTGTGAAGGAGAATTCATGAAGGATGAGATACTAAAATATGGCTTCACCTATCCTTGCATTATGAAGGCACAAAAACTTGTCAACACTTGGGATAGACACAAGGTGTGTAATGACTCTTATGACATGGGTTTAGGTGAGATATATTCTCATGATGATATTTGGTCTAGTTTAGATTATCTTTTCATGGTGTTTGATTTTATACTTCTGAGATTGACCTAGAGAAAATATTATCATCAAGATTTGAGGAATTATGTTCGATATATCCTTCTTATTGAGGAAGTTATAAACACCATAAGAAGATATCAAGGGGAAGTTCACATGAATACCAGAGTAATGCAACATAAGCATGGTGGAGTAACTCCAAACTTAGATATTTTTGCAAAGGATCACTAACAAGGCATGAAGGGAAGGTATGGTGATGGGATGCTAACATAACATGATAGAGGAAACATACCCATGGCATATATGAACCAAATTTCTACCATTAATGCTACTATCATCACCTTTATTAGCCACAACATTATTTTAGTAGCACTCATACAAGTGGATATGTAGTTTTGTATATATTGTGTTAGTGTCATGTAAGTTTTGATAATTTTAAATCATGAGCTAATATTATCAATCATGAACAACTACAAATTTACACATTTTAAGGAGGTTTATGCTTTTTTAATAAATATATATATGATTTGAGACACTTGATAGTGATAATAAATTTGATGCAGTATAAGAAACATTATAATAAATGGCAAAGGCTCAAGGTCTCTAGAATCTATAGATACTGGTTGATAACGTTGCAAGGGTGCATAATTTATTTAATAAGGATGAACACACAAGTTCATTACTTAGTGCTAGTGTTTCCAACCTTGAGTACTCATACTATGCGTAGTTTTTTGAAATGTATGATCTCTTATGTGGTATTTTTGTACATAATGTCAATATGGTAGAGATTAACAAACCTACATTAATTTTACATAAAGGGACACAAAGTCTAGGTAGGCATGTAAATCTGATCAATAGTGATGATGAATGAGTTAATCAATTTTTGAACCTTGCATCAAAGTCATATGTATTTGGTTATGTTGGAATTGAAATGATTAAAGTCTAAACTAAAATAAAGGATGAGAGGTATTTTAATTCCACATTTGAAGAAACTTATGGGAGTTTAGGAGCTGGGATAGTACTGTAGATGCATGATGATTTTGTGACATATGAAGTGATGGTTGGTTTAGGTATGATGGTGAAGGTTCTTATGGAATTTCATGCTTTAATGTTAGGACTTAGAGCAACTTTGGATATAGACATATATAAAATTTAAGATTTAGGGAAATTTACATATATCAATGGATTGGAAGAGAACTTATTTGACAAATATGACATGGATTTAGTAAAATAAGAAAATTCACTTATCAGTACATTCAAATTATTCTTGATCAAATATGAAGCAAACGTTTGTATTGTTGCTTCATTCTTAGCCAATAGCATTGTTGGTATCTTAGATGAATGTATGGAGAATGTTTCAAGGGTAGCCAAAGTTATGTAGTCAAAGGAACATACTACATCACACAATAAATTTAGAACATGGAATAACAAGTTCCCAAGGATGAATTGGGATCTAGGTAATCCATGTATTACAGAGACAATCAGTTGGGGAAAGTCAGAGCAATTGAGCTTGTAATTACTTGAGGATAGGAAAATTTTGGAAGGGAAGACTGCTATTTCTCATTTTTAAAATATTTTAATTAGGGAAATAATTAATAATAATATATTTTTTAAGTTATCATAGTCTATTCATTCATGAAAAGGACACTTAATTATATTGTAATTAATAAAGTAAGTCAAAATAAAAATAAAAAGGTCATGTTGATTTTTTAAAAGTTTATTAGAAGTTTTATTTAGAAAAATTGAAAATAAAACTATAAAGAAGGTGTTGGGTTCATGGGAGATCATATTTTGCTTATTGTTAATTACATTTTTTCAAGTTTGAACATTTAATTTAGATTTCAACCTATGAGGATGCAAACCCTTTGGTAGATATGAGACTTGAGCCAAAAAACCCTTTAGTGCTGTGAGGTGGTTCCATTCAAGAATTATAATTATGTTTTCAAATCAAGATACCATCAAAATTTAGCATTGGGAGAATTATCAAGCAAATTTATCATATTTCTATCTCGTTTCAAGGTTTGTGCTAGGGTTTCTCATCGATCGTACCAGTTAGGGTAGAAACCATACATCCCTCCATTGATGACATCATCATTTTTAGACCTAAATAAATTTTCTATAATGATATCAACCCTAAATAATATTTTTATAGTGATGTTAAATCCATACTAGGTTTTCAGACCTATCATTTCAAACTTTTAGACATTATTGGAAGCTAGGGTATCATTATTTAGTCATCCATACATCATCTTCAATGAACCATACCTCTCATTCAATCATTTTCAACCTACACATAATCATCAACTAGCTTGGATGCCATTTTCATCCAACCAATTCATCTATATAAATTTATACCCTTAAGGTTTGTTATTTGTAAATGCCAAGTGAGTATAAAATTTAGGGTTACAATTATGAATTTTGCATGCATAATTTTATCTAAGGTTTCATCCAATATATTATGTTATGTACTTTGCATTACAATCTGGTTTCAATAAAATTCTTCTCTTTGTGGGCATTCAACCACTTTAATTATTTCTATAAAATTTTAAGTTAAAAGGGATTTATCCTTAATTTTTAGAATTTCGGGTTTATTTATGATCTTAGATTTCTTATTAAATATGGTTTACTAAAAAATCTCATAATTTAGTATTTCAACTAGAAGGGAACATTACACGATGAGACCATAAAATGTCTCATTATATCAATGAATAATATTATTTTTTATTTCATAAACCATGTTTTACAGTGAACTTAGGTGTAATTTAATTAAATTTTTCTTATTTAAAATGAAATATGGGATATATATATAATTTATTTTTTAGAAGTTATTTTACTCTACATTGTTGCTATTTTCTAACAAGTTCTTGGATAATAGATGACAAATGTTGTCTTTATGGGTATAAATGAGTCATTAATGCATATAGTAAAGTTTTAAGTGATAAAATACCAAATCAAGAACAACCTTGAAGTAACTCTGGAGATCATCAGTAGCTCCAAAGTTTCATATAAATTAGCTTTAAATGTCATCAGTAGCTTCAGAGTCCTATATAAATAATATCCAAGTTTATTTAGTTACTTTTGAGAGAGATTAATTATTGATGTAAGATCATATAAAATACACAAATAACTTTGTATCAACCAAAAAAAGGTTTTGTATCTTTTTTTGGGGTTTTTTGTTGTTTTGACATGTGAAGGTTTAAGGACAAAATTGATGGGCCATAGAAAATAGAAAAATGATCACCATGAATATATTTCATCCTAAATTGATTGCATAGTTATATTTTTATAAAAATTATTAGACAAGTTCAAAAAAAGAACCATCTTGATCTGAGTCTATATGCAAAAGTTATGCTCATTTGAAGTTGGCTACGAAGATCTCTATCCTAGCTCTGAAGATCTCCATCTTAGCTCTAAAGATCACCAACTTTGGCTTTAGAGATGTAGTCTAGCTCTAGAGGTGCACAAAATTAGCTCTAAAAATGCTAATAATTAATTTTGGGGTCTATTAGACCATTGAAATAAGAGAGAATGTTTTGGTATAAGTTTTGTAGTCTTTCTATATATAAAAATTCTATAAATAAAAAAGTCAAAAAAATAGACATGAACATAAATCAACTACATAAGTATATGACTATGAAAACATGAAATCAAAGAGCTCCAGCAACCAAAAATATAAATCTATGAAATCTATTTATGGAATTTTTAAAAATAGGTATTTCTAAATAAGACAAAATATTTATAATATTTCAACTATTATGAATATCTCAAACATCAAGTTGTTGGAGTAAATAAAATTGGCCAAGATTGTGATTGATTCTCATCATAAAATTGTTAAATTATTTTAAAACTAATTTGTTAGGTTGTTAAGATTATGAAATTAGTTCTAAACTAATTTATTAAGTTTTTATTCGAACAAGAATCTATTGATGAAGTTGTATTATAAACACAACCTTCTCATTCATATTTATTAATAGCAGTTGAGAGTAGACATATGATAATAGTTGATAATAGATGTAAGAGTTTTTATTTTCAGTATTATAAGCTCATTTAGACATAACAAGAATATGATTTCATGAATTTTCTACAAATTTAGTTGTGTTTCAATCCTATTTTGAGAGAGAGAGCAAGGGTCCACTCAACCAAAAAATAGGACTATGTTTGGTATTTATATATTTATTTCATGTTGTGTGTTTTAAAGATTTTCATTCATTATTTTATGAAAAGTGTTATGTTTTATGTCTCATATATATGACTATGTGTTAATGTGTGTTTCAATCAAATTTACTTCTGAAATAATTTTATTTCCAAAGTATTTCTCTTTCAAAGTAAGTTGATTAGTTATATGTTTGTTCTCATGCAATTTCTATTTATGCAAATAGACTAGAAGTGTGTTTCTTTCCAAACAATTTAAATTTTAATAAGTATGTTTTAATTCAAAGCATTTTAAATTCAAAAATAGTGTTTAATTTCACAATTAATAGAATATATTTCAGTTCAGGCAAGTAGATTAGAACTTTAGAAATATATGATCCATAAACCACCTCCAAAAAAACTACTATTAGTCACTACCTTAGATGCCTTACTGTTTACTATATTTGTAATCTGACCCTAGTTTGATATGAAGTTGATTGAACTCATTTGATTAAATTAAAGCAAACAATGATCCTCATCATTATTAACATCATTGTTAAGGATTTTCTAGGTGTCTTTAGGGTATAAAATCTTAAAATAACAAATAATTAAGAAAAAATTCCAATAAGTCAAAGAAATTTATGAATAGATAAAGAGATTCAAAATGAAGATACATTCTAAAGATCTCTTAACAAAACACAAGTACTAGCAAGTCATAAAAATAAAGTGTATTAGAAGATATTTATAGAAAAAAACTTCAGATTGTTGAGGAAGAACCATTGTTAGCCTCATCTAAATTTTGAGAATATTTCTTAGAAGTAGATGCATCTTTCTAAATGAATCAATTGAGATTAAAAATTATTGTAAACTAGAGTTTTGAATCTCAAACAAGTAGATTTACAACTCATTCTAATGATTCAATAGCTCCTAAAAGAACCCTTTACAACATCTATTAGGAAAATATGGGAGATAAGTTAGGAAATAATTTACAAAATAAGGTTAATGTAGGTATAGCTCAACCACTAGGGAGAACTTTTACCTATCTTATTGTCTAAGAACAAGATGATAATGCCCCAATGAATAAAATATTCCCATCTATACTATCTACTTTTAGGAGGATGTCAACAAAAGATCCTGAGTATTTTTTTTGGATTTCAAAGTATAATGTCAATCCTATGATTAAAAAATATATAATAAAAAGTTGAAACTATTGCATTTTACACTTAAGGATTTAATTATGGGGTGGTTTATGAGTTTGCAATAAAATTCCATTCAATCATGGGATGAAATTGGAAATAGTTTTTTAGACAAATATTAGGACTATTTTAGTGTAATAGATAGAAATAGGGAATTCTTTTAAATGAAACAAAAAGAAAAGGAAAATACTGAAGACTATCTAGATTGATTTCTTTGTCTATAGAATATGTGGATATGAGTTGAATAAAGACCTTAGTAAGATAATTTTATTAAAATGTTTATTTGATGATTCTCGAGAGTCCTTTAACCTAATGAGAAAAATAGATGTGAATAAACTAACTCTAAATGAAATTGATGAACTATGTAAGAACTATTCAAGAAAAATGCTAGTATTAGGAAGTTTAAAATAAGGAAATAAAATAATGATGTAAGATAACTCATGGAAGAGTTATCAAACCTTAAAACAAATATTTTTGTTCAATTATACACCACACTAGATGGATTACAAGAAAAATATAATGTCACTACTAAACCTCTAGCTATGTATTGCCCAAAATGTAAGTTGAAACATGCCCTCTAAGATTGTCCTCTAGATAGGACATATATGTGTGTTATTTATGATGAAAATGATCATGACACAAATTTTTTTATCCTCCTTCTTGTCCTTAAGAATTAATTCAAATAGATTAATCAAACAACGGAAGCTCAATTAGATACTGAGATAAGGGAATACTTTTTATTATAATCAAAATCTAAATCACTTTATTTCCAGAGCTCATTATAATCCACATATGATGCCATTGGATAGACAAAAATCTCCACAAACATGGGGAACACTAACTTGGTCTCAAAAATATTAGACATCATAACATCTATGGGTGTCACAACCATATCAACAACTATGGATAAATCAATAATGAGTGCCTTAATAAGAATTTAATCAACAAAGGAGGATTTCACCTCAACCAATGTTGATTCCTACTCTTAATATCAATCCTCCACAAACTAAATAAATAGCTTAACCTTAATTAATTACACAACCAATATCAAACCCTAATAATAAATAAATAAACCCTATCTATGGAACTGAATAAGAAATAAATATGGGAGTCAATTCTATAGATTGTAGTAATTTTCAATTATGTTCATGAAAAACATTGACTAGCCCTTCTCCACTCACCATAACAAAAATTCTTAAGGGAAAGGTAAGTTCAAGCCCTCCTAATGAGCAAATAAAAAAAAGACATCTAAGAGAAAGAAAAACCTTAGGAAACTACTGATCCTTCACTAATTATATTTACTGAAAGAATTAAATAAAAAATAAATAAAAGTGAATATGACTTAGTCTAAGAACTAAGAAACCTAAACATTGAGATACCACTACTAAAACCAATAAAAGACATCCCTGAACATAATAGAATAATCAAATCTTTGTGTCAAAACTTCTTTAGATCACTTATGGGTAGATGAGACAAAGAAAAATGCTAATATTATTTCTCTCTTTCCAATGGTGATATCTAAAAACTATGCCAATGAACTATAATAAGAATTTAGTTACATAGAAGTAAATAACCTGGTTCTAGAGATGCCAAGTTTGGTTCTAGAGATCACTAGTTTGGATTCAAAGATCACTAGATCAGAGCTAGAAGTTTCTAGACCATCTATAGAAGGTTACTAAAACAATATTGAGGATATTCATCATGAAATTTATGATCAAACACTTCTCCAAAGTGTTTTTAGTTGGGAATAGAACAATCAATAATATTATCTTTCACCTTTCTATTGTCCACTAGAATGTGTGTTTTCAGGAGAGTCCTTATTCAAAGACATAGCTACAACCCACATGTTTCAAACTCATATTTGAATTTTTAACTTTATCTAAGTGAATTTAGGAAATTTAGTTTAATATATCTATGTAAAAAATAAATTGTAGTTTAATCAAGAAAAATGTTAAACATAAATAATTGGTTAACTAATGAATAAGAGTATAATTTCAAAATTCTTAGAAGGATAAATATTTCAAGAAAAAATAATAGAAAAAAGATTTGCCTAAATTTTATTTTGGAGATACTGAGTATGAATGCCACGTTTCTTGTAAAAATAAGGCCAACATACATAAATAATTAATGGATGCAAAAGGAAGCATGAAAACATTATTTTTTGTTCAAAGATAACCAATGCCGCCAAATCAATAACTTTCAGGTATGTATTTTTAATTTTCATATAAATAAAAATATGGTTCCTATAATTATAAATTTCATAATTGGAATAATATACATTTACCATCAAATTATTTTTTAAATCATTTCTAATAACCACATCCAATTATTACAATATCAAGCCTATTCATGGTGGCCTCTATCCCACCATTAATATTTTGTTGGTTGCGGGCATTTAAAATATAACCAATCAAATTGTTTGGATAGTTTTTTAACCTTTTGAAATAATAATATATCTATTCAAATGAAAACTTGATGATTGTTTAGTTTACAAATATTGATGATCATATTTTTGCACTCTTTTTGATTTTGATGAAATAACTTGTTTACAACATAGTCTTCCAATTTTTTTTTCCTTTAATTAGAAAAATAAAAATTAAATGGATTAGAGTATATTTTTATTTATTCTAAGGACTAATGAGATACATTTAAATATTTATTATTAATATGTTGTTAAAGATAGTGTTGTGATCCATCACAAGTATATAAGTAAGAAAATATAGTTTAATCATCTTAGTGGCCCTAAATTTTATAAAAAATATTTACAAAATTCATGTGATAATTGAGAAGCTTCAATATCACTTGAAATATAAATATTTTAAATAATAGTGGGTAATTTTATTTATAATTTTATATATAGGGTGATTTTTGTACAGTTAGCTCACAAAAGAAAAAAATTTATGAGTACAATCAATTTTTTAGTTGATTTGAGTGTTGTGGAGGAATTGAAACAACCACTTCCTAATTTATCATGATGTTATTATTTTTTGAAATATAAAAAAAAGGTAAAAAAATAATAATGAAAACCCTCGATCATTATCGATGGTCATGGTTAGAAAACCATCATGTTGGTTTGCCATGTACTAGTAAAAGAGTCTTGATTAGAAAACTAGTAAATGACTGATCAAGGGTAAAAAAAAGTGGGGAAGGGAAAATTTGAAAACCAAAAAATGAATATTTTTTCCGAATAGTTATAAAGTTATACTTGATCAATGCTAACTTTATGCTCTATTTTCGTATCAAAGAACTTTGAAGATGTCAATATGAAAAAAATAAAAGATAACTAGGAGTATGATTAATATATTTGTTTTGTTATTTTATTTATAAATATAGTTATAATTTTTTACATTATAGATAGGTCCACTTGACAAACTTATTAAGAAGGTAATTAAAACAAATCCAAAAAAATTGAGAAAGAGAAAATAATCAGCCCATGTATGATGACACACACAAATTTAAGTGTGACAGAGAAAAGAAGAAAAGAGTCAAAAACTAGTAAATGATGACTCTTTCAACACTTAATGAATGCATTGTTGATTTCAAAAAGTTCTTTTTTATAAATGTGTTGCTGATTTTAAAAGATTATTTTCAAACATTTACTAAATGCATTATTGATTCCAAAAGAATGTTTACTAAGATCCTTTTGCTAAACTTATATGATTTAAAATAATAGAAGTGATGAATTAGATAATTTATTGAAAATAAAAGATTCAATCTTCCCAACTAAAACTATCTTTCAATAAAGTAAAAGATCATTGATAAAGTAATCATATAACATAAAAAGAGTGGATCTAAAGAAGGTACAAATCTCCACTACTTCCATTTGATAGACTAACACAATATAACAAGTCTATGAATATTTTGAAAGATGGACAATTTTGCTTTTAGATAGAATATATGGACTGATTTCTACAAGGAACATGACTATAATAAATGATTGAAGAAGCTAAATTTATGAGAAAAATAATAGCATGCATGAGGACATGCATGAGATTAAGTGTGGGAAAGATGATGAAACCATAAATATCTCATTATATCAGTAAATAATAGCATTTTATCTTTCATAAATCATGTTTTATAGTGGAATTAGATGTAATTTTAAGAAATTATGTTTATTTACAAATATATATGCGATATATATCTAGTTTATTTGTTAAGAGTTATTACAGTCTACATTATTTCTACTTTCTGACAAATTCTTGAAGAATAGATGTCAAATATTGTATATGTAGACTAAAATGATTCATAAATATAGATAAAAATGTTTTAAGTGATAAAATATAAAATTAAGAACAACCTTGAAGTAGTTGTAGTGATAATCGGTAACTGTAGAGTTCCATATGAAGTAACTCCAAAGATCATCAGTAATTTTAGAGTCCCATACAAATCACATCCAAGTTTCTTCAACTTATTTTGAGATAGATTAACTATTTATAAAAGATCATCTAAGGCATACAAATAAATTTGTATCAATTAAAAATAGGTCTTGTATTTTTATGTTGGTTTGTTTATTGTTTTGGCATGTGAAGGGGTAAGATAAGTTGTAGAAAAATAGTAAAATGATCATCATGAATATTTTTTTATAAAAATTGATTGCATATTTGGATTCATATAAAAAAATTAGACAAGTTCAAAAAAAAAAAAAAATCATCTTGATCCAAGTTCGCATGTAAAATCTATGCTCATTTAAAATTAGCTCTGAATATCTCCATCCTAACTCTAGAGATCACTAGTCATTATTCCAAAGATGCACAATCTAGCTCTAGAGATACACAAAATTGATTATGAAGATGCTCAAAATTTATTTTGAGGTATAGTATACCAATGAAAGAATGAGATAATATTTTGGTATAAGTTTTATAGTCTTTCTATATATAAAAATTCTATAAATAAAAACTTTTAAAAATAGACAACATAAATCAACTATAGAGGTTTGTAACTTTAGAAACATTAAAGAAAAGAGCTCTACAGATGATTTCTACTTATTTATAGAAAATATTTCTATTAAATATATTTATAGTATTTTTAGAAATAGGTATTTTTAAACAAGATGAGTTATTTATATTATTTCAACCAATATGAATATATCAAATATCAAGTTGTTAGAGGAAATTGAATTGATCAAAATTATGATTGATTCTCTCCAACAAATTTGTTAAATTGTGTCAATTTTTTTTGTTAAGTTATTAAGATTAAAAAATCAATTATAAATTGATTTGTTAAGTTTATTCTTAAATAAGGAGTTGTTGATAAGTTGTATTATAAATACAACCATCTCACTCATAGTTGTTGATAGTAGTAGAGAGTAGATAAATGATAATAGTTGATAATAGACATAACAAATTTTTATTTTTAGAATTGTAAACAATTTTAAAAGTAATAAGAATTTGATTTCATGAAGTTTCTATAAATTTAGTTGTGTTTCAATTTTATTTTGATGGAGAGCAAGGGCCCACTCAACAAAGAAAAAAAGATTTATGTTTGATATTTATATCTTTATTTCATATTGTTGTGTGTTTTAAAAATTGTCATTCATTATTTTATTCAAAGTGTTATGTTTTATTTTTTCCCTACAGGACTTTGTGTTAATATGGGTTTCAATCAAGTTTACTTCCAAAGCAATTTTATTTCTAAGTATTTATCTTTCAAAACAAGTAGATTATATGTGTTTGTTTTTATGTAATTGATATGTTCGAAAATATACGAGAAGTATGTTTCTTTCCAAGTAATTTCAATTCTAAAAAGTGTGTTTCCTTTTAAAATATTTTCATTTTAACATAAGTGTTTGATTTCAAAAGTAATATATTATATTTCAATTTAAGCAAGTAGACTATAAATTTGGAAGTAAATGATCTACAAACCACATCTAAATAGATAATTATTAGTCACCATATTGCATGCCTTACTACTGACTACCATTGTACACTGAACCTTGTTCGATATGACATCAATTAAAACTCAGTTGATTTAATGAAGATGACACATTGATCCTCATCATATACTGACATAATGGAAGAGTTGCATCATAAGATAACATGCAAGTATGAGAGGATGACATATTAGGACCTTGTTTGAATGCTCAAGTCATATATGATAAATATGTGTCAAACTTATCATTATCAAGTACCGAAGACCATATTTTAGTATCTAAAAATTATCACATTTTAATTTAGTAATGAAATTACTAGAGTAAAATGAGAAAATGTACTTGAGTGTGTACACGACACTTTGCCTTTTGGGAGATGGATCTAAATATATAACTTTGATCCATGTAAACCAATAATCAATGCATATTCAATATTTATATGTGAAACTTAAAATATGAAATTAAAAATTGAAAGAATAAGGGTTAAAGTAAACTTATGAGTTTGTAGAAACCATGTTGTCCTTATAAATTGTTGGAGATGATGCTTCCTTGAAATAATAGAGAACTGTGCTTCCTTGTTAAAGCTAATAATTTTTTTAGGTAATCATGCCCCAAACTTGGGTAAATATATAGGATCCTGGGTTGGAAAGGCAACATGCCACAACTCTTGTTAGAAATCCATTGGATTTAACTCAAATAACATTTTTTTATTTTACTATAATAATCAAATAAGATTATTCCCAATTAAATTAAGTTAATTGATTTTTAACTAAATGTATTTTTCAAAAAAAATTAGTTATGATTAATTTAGATAATGTTCAAACAACCACATTCAACATAATTACAAATTTAATCCATCATAAAATGTATAATTGCTGAATAATAATTTAGTCAACTATTAAAAATTATATACTAATATTATATAATAAAAGCAACTAAACTGATATTTATCAAGTACAAAAATACAATGATTTTACATCATAGTGTATATATAAATAAATACAATGTTCTATATAACTAACAAGTGTTTATAAACTCATTATATATATGTAAACTGAAATCATGAGTAAAAGTCTCTATCGATTGACTGCTGGAGGAGAGGGAGAGCATCATTAGAGTAATTTTTCATACCAATCATGGACCATAGATCTTTCACAAAATTCTCAACTATATAATGACCCCCCATTCATGGATGAGTGGATGATAATGGTGTAAGTATCAATAAGTTAACTAGAACCTTATGTTATAATATTCTAACTACATGCTGCATATCAATAAAAAGTATTTTATAACATGACATCGTGCATACATGCTTATAATCAAAAAGATGAAATGATAATATTTAACTATAAACATTAATTTATCCAAAGTTTTTATATAGTTTAATGACCAGTTAAAATAATCATACTCACACACACACTCAATCCAATTTCATTTAATCTAAGTATTAATGACTCTAATATATGCATAAGAACCATCTCATGATAATAATCATTAGTGTCATTAATATCAGATTGCTAAATAATCTATATACAATAATTCCATGAATTTCTCATACAGATTAATATTTAATACCCTAGTAATTGAATAGAATAAATATTTGAAATCATCTCAAGTTAAATAATAACTTATTATCACCTAAATATTTCCTCAGTTTCAATACATTCCTAAGTCCATATTCCATCAAGGCAAGATTCCATATATAATTATTTTCTAACATTTATCATAATATTTAAGAATTTACGAATTCCATTCAAAATCCATGTTCACAAATAATATAAATAAAATAATACAATTTAAGAATTTCTCAATAAATCCTAAACAAATCAACAAAAATAAATATAATATTTATTATTGTAATCAATAATTTATCATTTTCCTCATCATTAATAACTGAAACAACATATTATTAATTAATGATTAAATCTCAATTTTCATGTGAACAAATATTTTTGCTATAAACAAAACATCTAATCATAACCCAATTTTTTTACATATATATATATATATATATATATATATATATATATATATATATATATATATATATATATATATATATAACCCTTAACTACCAATTTTCAAGTGGCATAATATATACATATAAATGATCATACATTTAAGTGTGTGTGTGTAATTTGTAAGTGATAACTTATAGATACGTATATGAATTTATTTTCTACTTAGAACATGAACATATATCATTATATATATATATATATATATATATATATATATATATATATATATATATATATATGTTCATGTTCTAAGTAGAAAATAAATTCATATTTAAATAAAGTATAAATCACACTAACACCACACAACATTCAAACCCAAATTAAATGCATTGAAATACAACATAAATTATTAAATATTATTATGTACTATATGGTACATTGACTCCATGAAACCATTCATATATTCATATTTCACACAACTATTTATTATAAGGAAACAAGCCAACAAATATTATTTATTTCTATGTTCACATAAGTCTATCTATATATGTCCAAGACATTATGACCTATAGTAAATCTCAAACTACAATACCAATCCGTTGAATAGAGGTTTATGTTTCTCAACATAATATCATAACAATAATTAAAGAATATATATTAAAATACAAAAACTCAATCAATACATAAACTAAGCCAAATTGATATTCAATCATTCCATACTATATTATATAAGATCAACTCATAATTATTTATAAAAGATCAACTCATAGTCCACAAATAGTCATATAATCGACTCATAACATTCATACTTAGCCGATATAATCTTTTGTATATTATTTAACCATAAATTTTTATACTCAATTGACATAAAATGTATTTATACACAGTTGACATATAAAATATTTATACACAGTCCAAACATAATAATAATATATTCATAAATAACTATGACTTGTATACACAATTAAGTTGAATAATATCACTCAATTGTCCATACAACATTATACCAAATCAACTAATAAATATCCATTTAAATTCAATAATTGAATAATCAATTTGATATTTTTGACTATAAATTTTATACATACCAACATAACCTTTATACCCAGTAGACAAATTACCAACTCAATCGATACAATACAAAGATTTATGCATAGAGTATTAAAAATAAAAAAACTCTACCACTTTAAAATAAAAAAGCCATGAATACACAACCAACTAATTATCAATGAATACCTCTTTTACATATTCCAAATTTGAATAAAACCTAGAAATTTAAAACATTATCACTAGCCATATGGATAAAGGATCATGCAGTTGTTTATTATATATCAACAAAACAAAGAACCACATAGTCCTTTCATTATATTTCATTGAATCAAAGAAACACACAATAATATCATTTTTTATAATGAACACAGTCAATAAATTTACATTTAAACCCTATTTCAAATCCCTAAACCAAATAAATGTTTCAAATCGATTTAAAATCACCTAAACATTTTATAACTCATATTATATAACAAGCACTAACTATGTGGATATACTATACAACAAACACACAACCATATAAATAAACCATGAAAAGTAATACTCAACCATGAAAAAACCATACAACTAAACACACAACCATGTAATAAACCAATATGAGGATTTTATTTTTAACATTAAACCCTAACCTTCCATATTCAATTTATACACTAATCGAATCATTGATTCAATTCTATGGGGAGATTCCTCCTACCACAGGGTTAAATCTTTGATTCATATAAGTATTTTTAAATAAAATAATCTCTTATTATTTTATAAACCCCATACACATTTTATTCTATTGACTGTATAACCTAAATATAAAATCTTAGAGTAAATTTAAAGGACAAACCCTACCTCTTAGTGTCCAAATTAGTCTTTCTCCTTTGTCTATCATTTTTTTTTCTTTATTTCTCTTCTTCTCTATCTACCATGAATAACCTCCAAAATCAAAGAACACCATTCATTTTATTATTTTTTTAGTCTCTTGCATACATTTTGAAAACCCTTAATATCACGATGACCTATTCTCTTCTATAATTTTTCCAAGAAAGACTCATCATCATGCCAAAAATTCCTAGCATGCTTCTTAGATCTCCACAGATCAACCAATAAACTAAAAATATCTTCACCATTTCCTTCCAACTCACAGTCAAACCCTTGCCATGCCAAGTTTACATGGTTCGAATGACCAAGACACCCAAAACCAAATGTTGATTCTAGAATTAAGTTTGTCATCACAATATGTCAATTAACATAATTATTATGTTTTAATAATAGTTTGAAAGCCTATCCACTAAACATTCAAACATCAAAGCTAAATGTTAAATAATTAAGACTTCATACTTAGATAACCATTAGGTAATTAAAATCTAAGTTGCCCTTAGTACCCCTTAGGTCTAGGTTAGATAAAAAGTATAACAATCATTCTGTTATATGTTTAAAAATGTAATTTGTTTCCATGTCATGTATATATATGTTATAATGATAATATTTTGTTGAATGTTATAGGTATATGCCCATGAGATTTATATAGTCAACAAGATATAATAAAAATAAATATACCACTATCATACTAAATAATGACAACACATCATAATCTAGAAAATAGTAATAATTGCAATGAGACTGTTTATCATCAAAATACAAATCTAAACCTTATCAACTATGATCATGCATGGGTTAATTAGACATAATTAAATTAATTAAATTATGTAATAATTTGCTACATGGTGTGTGTTAAGTTCTTTATCAAATCTTAACACCTCCAACATTTTCATCTACATCATCTTTCTTAATGATACTCTATCTTTATATCTGTCTAGAAAATAGAATTTCTCCTACATTCAATTCACAAATACAAATGATAATTATCTCGTAATCATGATAATCAATATAAAATTTTAATAAAACATAATAATAATGAATAAGCATAATCCACATGCATATGAAACTCATGTACAACTAACCAATCAAATAATGAGTCACATAAAATAAATATTATATGTCTATCCATACATCAATATAAATGAAAATAGTTTACTATACAGTAATTAAACAATATTAACCTCATAATATATATTTAATAAGTAAATGAAGTTTAGTGAAAAAATTAAGATGTAACATCCTTCCCCCCTAAAATTAATTATCATTCTGATGATACTTATTTTAAATCAAAGTTTTGAAATCAAATAATATATAGTAGCAAATCAATAACAATAATAAATTCTCAAATAAATAAATGTAGAAATAACTTATAAAACTCATCATAGTCTTCTAAAGTGGCACTATCTTTAAAGTATTGATCCTATTAGGCTTTGCACTGTGACACTTCTTTATTATGAAAAATAAGTTTGTAAGTATTAATTATTCTAACTGGTTCTAGTGTGACTACTACAGTATCAAGAACTTGTAAAGAATTCCAATCCAATACATGAAAAGGATTAGCTACATACTTTTTAAAATAAGACACATGAAAAATATTATGTAATAGATTTTGAAAATATTTATGTCAAAAATATTTATAAATAATATTGAAAGTATAGAAATGAAAATAAGAAAGAAACTAAGTTACCTCTCAAGATGCAAATCTTAAATTGAGACAATATTTGAAAGTGAAAAACTGAATGGATCAAAGAAAAACCTACGTGATCTTTTTAGAAGGCTTGCAATCAAAATATCCACAAGTATAAGATTGAATCAAGAACACAAGAAAATAAAAGAGAGAGTTATGAGATTGTAGTGAAAAAAAGAGAAGATGAAGAACTCTTTTATAGATCTATAAGAAGAGAATGAGAATTATAAAGAATTTCATGATTACCTTACAAGACTCCTATGTGTGTGCCACTTGTGGCCTATTCACTTAGAGAGTGTAGGGAAGTGTGTGCTGCATGAGAAAGAGAGAGTTACATGTAGGTAACTCTAAATCTAATAAATGGATTAGGGAGGTGAGTGACACCTTGTAAAAGTGAGAATAAAGTGTATTTATAAATATAATAAATATATACATAACTAAAACTTAGAAAAATATTATAAACTTAGGAAAAAACCAAATTAGAATTAATTCTCCAACACTCCATTTTAAACCTAATTTGAGATTTAAAAAATGGATAAAACTTTTTACAAATAAAGAAAAAATTTGAAATTATATGATACTCCTTGATAGAAACTTCTTTCAAGAGGAATTACAAAAGTTTAGATAGAAAAAAGAGGAGAAGGTGCTACCAAAAGTCGTAAGTTAAAAAGTGTGATTACCAATAATCTTTAAGAATCCTCTTCAAATAATGTGTAAATCTATAATGAAATAAAGATCAACAAGAAAAAATAATGATCCACTAACCTGTAAAATAAATAAGCTAACACTAATCTTTTAGGTTAAATAATCATTATGTCGAAAATACAATCTACATACATAATGTAATAAAAGTAGATGTACAACTAAGAAAATTTGAATAAAGACAACTTCCATCATAAAGTACGTAATCTTGTATGAATATAAATTATTCAAAATAATTAAATCATATATCCTATACAATAAAAAGCAAGGATTGTAAAAAAGATCTAGATAATCAAAATGGAGATAAAAATGTGTCACTTTTAAAATATATTCTATGTGAAGTATTAGAAGAATTATCACAAGAAGACATATCAAAATTTATAGATGATTTATTTTCTTTAGGAATCTAGAAAAAAAAATAATCCTTAGAGGTAGGATATTTAGTTATTTTCTAAAAATGTAAAGTGTTGTGCGTGAATTTACCACAGTATTTACATTGATGTAATTTCTAGCATTTATATATGTGATGCTCGTGTTTTACACAATATGCACAAGATTTAATATTTTTAACTAAATCATGAGCATTAGAAGTATTATAATAAAAAAATTTGCATTATAAGTCTTTTTATGTGAAGGATAATAAGATTTTGAATTTGCATTAGAAGCATGTGAAGTAGTACAATCAATATAAGTGAGACCTTTTAGGTTTTGCATTGGAAGTAAGCAAAAGAGGTTCATGAATACCATCTTGACACTTATCAAGTGCACTACCTGAATAGCACATATTTTACATAATTTTTAAATTGAGATTGGTATAAGAAGTATTTAAAGAAGTTTGAATTCGTTTAAAAACATAAGAAGATCTATCATTATTAGAAATATTATCATTAGTAAAAGATGTAAATTTAGCAATTAATATGTTAATAGAAGATTGTATGGTGTGCATTTATTCAAGAAAAAATGTTTGTAAAGCTTTTAAAATATCATTTTCATATGCAAGTTGTTCTTTAAGAGTAGTTATTTCAAGATTTTGAAAAAAAAAAATAGTTTACATAGTTTTCAAAAAACAAACAAAACGACCAATTTAAAGGCCTTGAGAACAAAATAAACAGATTTCAGTAACATTGAAAAAAAATCAATGACAAATAATATTAAATGATCCAATAAATATTTAGAAATATTTATCTTAAAAAAATGAATATTGAAATTAACTTAATTTTTAGATTAATTAACTTGAAAATGTACATCCACCAAAAATAAAAATACTTTAATTAACAAATTTTATGATTTAAAGTATTTAAAAAAAATTGATATCATGAAAAATTTAATACACAAGATAATTGTAAATAAGACAAAATTATATTAAAAAATAAAAAAGTCTTTAACTTTTAAAAAAACAAAAACAAAAACAAAACAACACTTCTTACATGATAACAAATTTAAAGTTTGATTTTTTTTTTTAAAAATTTATATAATATGAAAGGAAAATATGTAAATCCTCATTAACAACATAGAAACAACCATGGAGGAAGTGGAAGGAATGGATAGTGGGGGATCCATCTCTAATGAGGAAGGTAAAGATAAAAGTGAGAATGAAAAAGAAGGGGACACTAAAGAGGAACAAACAAAACAAAAAAACTATGATCTTGAGGATAATCAGCAAGTGTTGGGGGAAAGTGAAAAAGAAATGGATGTTTTATTTGAGGATCCTGCTTCGAAAATAGAGAAGGAACATATAGTTCAGGAGGCCTATTATGCAATGGAGACTAGAGAACAAGTAAAGGATGATCTTGTCCACAACGAAAGCCCTGTTGAAACTAAAGAACAGAAAAGAATGGAAAGGGAAGATCAAACTGAAAAGGATGAAATCAATCCAAAAGAGAATACTGAAGATCTTAGTGACATTTGGAAGAATGACAGTAGGCATCCCTTTATGAATTCGGCCAAATGCAAAGCAGATGCTATCCTTCAATTTGACTCGTGGATGTATAAGGAAATAATGGGCCTCAAGAAGAAAATGGAAATAATGGAACACAATCAGGAAGTTGATCAAAATAAAATCAATAATTTGGAAATGCAGATAAGAGATATTCCTATCAAAATTAAAGATTATGAGAACAACCTAAGAAGGCTCATAAAGGAAAGCAGAATGAAGATGGAGGAGGTTACTTCTAGCATATGTGCAGCTACTGCAAACATTGGAAAATGATCTAATGAGGAAATAAAATCTTTGGAGGGGCCTAGTAAGAGGACCAGGCAAAGCTCGAGGAAGAAAGCAATGCAACAAGCTGCTACGTCGACTGCAATATCCATACAGGACATTATTGTGATTGGAAAGGAAGTGGTGAAGATGATCCTAGAATTAGAAGAATAGGGTCTTTCTGCCCTTACTATTTTGGTCCTTTTAGTTGGATGTTATAACTGGTTCCATTTTTTGGTTCTTTGTTTTCTTTACTTACTTGAGTTTCTAGGTCTCTGTAAAACCTGGGGTCTTTCTTCTATTGATCTTGACTTGCGGTTTTAGGTCCCTATAAAACCTATTTTTGATACTGCTTAGCAGTAGGTGTTAGGTTTGTTTTACCTGTGAGCATTATTGTTATATCCTTCTTCCTTTGTTTCAGGGTTTCGGGGTCCCTTCAAAACCTGTTTTTACCTTAATCTAAAACATAGAAACAACCATAAAACTTTATTTTTAATTTCAAATGTTAAATTTCACATGGAAGAAAAAAATTTGATTTTAAAAGATACTTTTTTAATAGATTAGATGAGAAAGTGCCAAACACAGTAAACGAGTATCATTTGAGAGCATAAGACAATAAAAAAGCATGCATATTCAAAATGCCACTTATCCAAAATAAAACCACGTGTTACTAAAAAAGAATGTGATTAAAATAATTATTTTTTATTTTAGAATGAAAAGATAAAAAAAAGTCTTGTTTTTTTTGTTTTTTTTAAAATAAAAATTTGGTGCCATTTGAAAATTTCAAAAAAGGTAAATGTAGATATTTGTTTTGGAACAAAATACTTACCCAACCCAATGTGCCACATGAGAAAATTTTCAAGAATGAAAGAATGAGACTTATCTTCACCAAAATTAAAGTAAGATTACCTTGCCTTGTGTGATAATGGCTTTGAGGAATTTGATAAAAAAAATTTAACACAGGGTTTAGATACATAATTGATATGCCGAAAAAAACTAAAATGAAAATAGAATAAGGTGTTACAAAATAAAATTGTTATGCTGAATATAAATAAATAATAATGAAAAAAAAGGTTCAAACATTTTGAAATAGTCTTTTTTGAAGCATTTTAATAGAATAAAGGACTAAAAACAAAGAATAAAGAGTAGACATAGATTTGAAATGCAAAGCTAGCTTTGTGGAATGCTAGGAAAATTGAATGATGATGGTTGAGTTATGACAAAATAAAAAAAAACCTTAATCGCTGAGTGTCATAAACCAAACACCACATAGACAAAATCATAAACAGGAAAATAAATGGCCACCAATTGACCAAAAAAAATAGTAATGCAATGAAAATCATATTATAGGCGACAACAATTTAGAATAGAAGAATAAAATTCTAGTTATTTCAATGCTTTTAAAAAATGAAATAAAGACTGATACAATACTACTATATTCTTGACATGAAGGTTTTCAAATTTTCAAACCATATAGAACTAAGTAATTAAAATGCTTTGAAACAATTGTTACATAACTAATAACCAATAAAATAATATTAGAAAAGTAGGGAAAAAAGTAAAAAAACTTGTTTTTTATCTTCAAACCTACACAAACCTTGAAAACCAACATTAAAATCAATCTGGTTTTGATACCATGAAATGATTTATGTCAAGAACATTTATAAATAACATTAAAAGTGTAAAAATGAAAACAAAAAAGAAGCTAAGTTACCTCAAGATGCAAACCATAAGTTGAGACAGGATTTTAAAGTGGAAATTCTAACGCATTAGAGAAAAATCCACATGATCTTATTAGAAGACTTGCAACCAAAATCTCTATAAGTAAAAGATATAATCAAAAGTACAAGAGAAGAAAAGAGAGAGTTATGAGATACTAGTGAGGAGAAGAGGAGAGGAATCATTCTTTTATATATCTAGTGGAAGAGAATGGAAGTTATAAGGAATTCCATGATTACCTTACAAGCCTCTTATAAGTGTGCCACTTATAGCCTATTCTCTTATAGAGTGTAAGCAAGTGTGTGCTAAGTAGGGAAGGGAGAGTTACATTCAATTAACTCTAAATCCAACAAGTGGATTACAAAGGTGAGTAACATCTTATAAAGGTGAGAATAAAGTGTATTTATAAATACAATAAATATACACATAACCATGACTTAGAAAAAGCTTACAAACCTAAGAAGGACCCAAATTAGGATTGATTCTCTAACAGAGCTAGAGCTGGTGGTAAGGAAAACCTATATGTAATAGGATTGATCACTTTTAAGAATTCAAAGGGTCCCACATATCTTGGTGAAATCTTTATTTATTTATTAAACTTAATCAAGCTCTTTCGAGGCTTAACCCTCATATATACTTTATCACCAATAGAAAACACTCTTGTTGTTCTTTTTAGATCAACATAACTTTTCTATCTATCATTAGATTTAGTCAAAATTATGTAAGAAATATAGAACTGGTGATAAGACAAGCCTATACACAAAAATATTGATCACTTTCAAGACCTCAAAGGGTCCCACATATCTTGGTGAAAGCTTTGATGATTTACCAAACTTAATCGAGCTCTTCTAAGGCTTAACCTTCAAAAATACTTTATTACCAACATAAAACTATCTTGTTTTCATTTTTATAACATCATGAATTTTCTATCATTGGATTTATCCAACCTTTATCTGATTAACTTAACCTGCTCCTCTATTTCTATAAGCATTTCAGGACCAAAGACCACTCTGTCTTCAAGCTTGTCCCAACTGATTGGTGTTTGACACCTTCTTCCATATGATAATTTAAATAAATCCATCTTTAAAGATAATTAGTAAGAGTTATTATAAGAAAAATCTACCAATAAAATATACTCTTCTCACTTGTATTTTTGATCTATGCAATACATTTAAAGAAGATCTTTTAGAACTTGGTTTACTCTCTTTCTTTGTCCATCCTTTTTCAGATGATACATAGTGCTAAAATTTAACTGTGTGCCCAAAGTAGAATTTAGAGTCAACTAAAACTTAGATGTCATCTTCAAATCTTGATCTAAAATGATATTCTCAAAAACCCATGTAATTTTTACACCTCTTTTATGAGTCTTTTCATAAGCATTGGTCCATCATTAGTAATATTTCCTAGTATAAAGTGAGATACCTTGGTTAATTTTTAAACTACCACCACGATCATGTCATGTTGGTTCCATGATAATGGAAAACCTTGGACAAAGTCCAAACTCATTACCTATCACTTCCATTCTAGTATATTATGAGGATATAACAATTCTATCAGATGCACATGTTCAACCTTCACCCGCTAACACTCTAAGCAACAAGACACAAAATCCACTACATCTCTTTTAATTCTTTTCTATAAATAGAGGTTTAAGCTTAGTCATGAGTTTAGTCACTCTAAAGTGACCTAAATAAGGGGCATTGTGTAATTCCTTTAGCATCATACTTATCATATTCTCTTTATTAGGTACATACAGTCTATGATTATACCTTAAAATACCATCATTCTATAACTTGAATCCTTTGAACTTAGGGTTCTGAGCATCTTATGACAAAGCTTTCTTAACTTGCTCATATAATTCATTTTTAGAGGAGAATTTAAAATTTTGATTATGACAGGTAATCCTGATAGTAGCCAATACTGCTATATACCTTCTACAACTTTGGGCATCAACAACTCTATTTTGCTTGCCCTTGATGTAGTTAATATCAAAATTATAATCAGATAAAAAATTTAACCAATGTCTTTAATGAGAATTTAGGTTCAGTTGGGTGAAGATATATCTGAGTCCCAAGTTGTTAGTCTTGATCTTAAATGGTTTTCTCAATAGATAATGCCTCTAAACTTTTAAAGCATGCACTATTACCATAAGTTCCAATTCATGTGAAGCATAATTTGCCTCATATGGTTTAAGCAACCTAGAATCATTGCTACAATTGAACTATCTTATAAAATAACTCCTCCAAGACCATCCTTAGATACATCAATGATTACTAAGAATTAAACATTAAGATTGAGAACTCTTAGCGTAAGTACCAATGTAAGCCTCTTTTTTAACTTCTAAAAATATTTCTTGCACTTGTCTGACCAAACAAAAGTTTGATTCTTCTACTAAAGAGAGGTAATTGGGTTAGATGTTTTAGAGAAGTTTGGAACAAATTTCTTATAATACCCTACTAGATCCATAAAAGTTCTTATCTCATGCACAATTTTTGATGTTAGACATTCTATAATGGCTCTTATCTTCACAAGATCAACTAAAATTCTATCTACGAAGATAATGTGTCCTAAATATTGAATTTTTCTCTAAAAAAATACACATTTAGATAGCTTACCAAAATTTTTGTACTTTCACAAATATTGTAACACCAACTCCAGATGTTGTAGATTCTCTTTCTCATTCTTGGAATAAATGAGGATATTATCTATAAAAACTAACACAAAGTGATCCAGATAGTCTCTAAACATACTATTCATGAGATTTATGATGTCAGAGAATTTGTTAATCCAAAAGGTAACATTATGAATTCATAGTGCCCATACCAAGTTTTGAACATTATTTTAAGAATATCTTCATCTTGAATTCTCAACTAATGATATTCCATTCAAAGATCTATCTTCAATAAAACTATATCTCCATGCATTTGATCAAAGAGATCATCAATGCAAGAAAATGGATACATGTTCTTGATTGTCACTTTGTTCAACATCCTATAATCAATACATAGGCAAAGAACACCATCCTTATTCTTGACGAACATGATTGGTGCACCACACTTGGTCGAATCAACCCTTTAGATAATAACTCCTATAGTTGAACCTTTAAATTAACCAAATTTGTAGTCATCATTCTATAAGGTGCCTTGGATTAAGGTCATGAACCATGTATTATGTCAATTGAGATATCAAACTCTTGCTTGGGTGGTAATCCTAACAATTCCTATGGAAACACATCTTGAAATTCCTTAAGGAAAGGGTAATCCTCAATGGATGATTCATTTGTTTCCTCCATATCATTTTTTTTAACAATAAATATCTAACATCCCTTCCTGTGAGACTTCTTAAGTTGAATTGTGTAAATTTGCCTAAGTTTCAACTCCCTTTTCTTACCTTAAATTTGAGTCTAATTCCCAAAATCATCTTGACATTCTACCTTCTTAAGATAGTAGTCTACCTTCATTTTATGCTTAGCAAGCTAATTCATCCCTAGGATTGCATCATATGACCCTAGTGGAGCTGTATAAAAATATATTATAGTAGTGAATTCAAATAAATCAATCTTAACTTCCACTAAACACGTATCATATTTGACTTTGGCATTATTCCTATATTGCACCAACCATGCATTTGTCATTAAACCAGATTTCTTAGACAACTTAGAAAGCATACGTGGGGACATAAAATAATTTATAGCTCCAATATCTATCAAAATGAAAATAGGTTGACTTAAATGATTTCATGAAATCTCAATAGGTGATACTTGAAAATTAGCTTGATAATTATTAATAGCCACATGGATTCTCTACTTAAAATTCCTTTACTGTGTAGTACCCTTAGCTTTTATTTCAGACTTTATTTTTGTACATTCCATGGCATAGTGATCACCTGCATAGATGAAACATCTTCCAAGTGATCCTTTACTTTTTGACTGCTGGTTCTCCTTAACACTAGATTTGAATCCACCTTCAACTTTCTTACTACCCAAAAATTTATTAAAATAACATTCCAATTCCTAAACTGATTCTTGGAATTCCCATTCCTTTTCCAGTTTTTCTTTTTAAGAGTCAATTTGGAACCTCTAAATTTCTTATTAAACTTCTCTAACCTAAATAAGAGACTTCAATTTTGAATCCTATCTAACTACCTTCTCGAAGACCTGATCCATAATAGATGGCCCATGCACATCTACCTCATATCTAATTTGGGTTTTTAATCACATAATAAACTTTTAGATGAAAAATATTTCATTTCCCTGATACTGAAGAAAATGTTTTAGAAGCTTAGTGAATTATTTCCAATAATCATTCATCGAAAGATCTTTCTGCATTAGATTCTATTTTTTTTTCAACTTTTAAGTCAAAATACAATTGGCAAAACCATCATGATTTTAACAAAACCAAAAATTATTTCTAGGTGGTGGTAGTGGATTCGAGGTTTATCTCAAGCTTCTTATTTTCCCATCTTGTTGTTGCTTCTCTAACAAGATGATACACTCCCCAAATTACTTTAGTAACTTTTGAGTAGTTACAAATATTAAAGTACATTTCTATTTTCATCAACCAAGCTTCAACACCATCCCCTACTATAGTTCCATCCAACTTAGGAGGATTTACTTTCTTCATGTCCCATATAAGTTCTACATTAACTTGAGCCCTCACATCCTACAACACCTCATCATGTATTTTCTCTTACTAAGCCTCTTACTGATCTTTTTGTTAAACAGGGTGCTCTTCATCCTCTTCTTGATTGAATTTCTCAACATGCCTATGATCTTCCTACTCTAAGGTCATGATTTGGTCCCTAGTTTTGTGCATAGCAATAAAAATCTGATCCAAATTTATAGCTTATTTTTTGATAAATTGGTTTGGATCTACTGGAGGTTTGGTATTTGAAGTACTCTCACCTCTAGGTCTATTGCACACCATTCTCTTTTCTGATTAATATGAGACTATATATATGTTAATGGACTCATTTAGTCTTAGAGTTTGAGCCTTAAATCTAATACCATAATATTAAAACGCCATTAGGTTTAACTCAAATAATGGTATTTTTAAAATTTACTATAATAATCAAATCAGATTATTCCTAATTAAGATAACTCAGTTGATCTTTAACTAATTATATCTTTCATAATAAATTAGTTATGATTCATTTAGATAATGATCAACTAACTACATTCAATAGAATTATAAATTTGATCCATCACACAATGTATAACTATTGAATAATAAATCAACCATATAATGAAATCTATATAATAATATTATACAATAAGATTAGCCAAACTATTGTTTATCAAGTACTATAACACAATATTTTTACATCATAGTGTATATAAATAAATACAAAATTTTATGGAACTAATGAGTGTCTGTAAACTTGTTCTAGTATTGGTAAAGGTGTGTTTCTTTTAAAAAGGGGACCCTACCCCATACATATAAGAAATAAAGAGTTAGAGGGTATTATAAAAGGGGACACAACCCCTCACATAACATCCCAAAAAAAGGTCTGAAACCCAAATATAACCAATTCAAATACAAAGGGAAAGTAAAATAAATAACTGAGAAACAAGAGAAAAACAATAGAAAAGCAACAAGCTAATTCTTATGATTCATCCAATCTTTATAGTCTTTCACCCACTTCTGAGTGAGATGATCCAAATAAGAAATCTCACTAGAAATAATGTCAGGCATTTCCATGCTAGCATTGCCATTTAGTTTGTATTCCTTGGAGTGTGAAGAAAAATTTTCTTCTTTGCCTTTGGTCAAGGAGTTCAAAGTGTCCATACTTTGGAGGCTCTTTAGCACAGTGAATTTTTTGTAGTCAATCAAGCCCCTTAGATTCTCATTAAGGGAGGCATTTTGATTTTCCAAGTTGCTAAGTTTTTCCTTAATTTGATGAACTTTAGAACTAATTTTCATGAGATCATTTTTAGTGAAATATATACCATCATTAAGGCTTAATTTGTTCAGTTCATCTTTGAATCTATTTTGATCTTTGATACTCCATCTGAGGAGTTATTTTTATAGGTCTAATATATCTTCAAGCTTACTCAACCTTGAGAGTTGATTTTGATTCTCTAGGATTTCCTTGAACTCAAGAGGGTGGGAAGAAAAAATAGGGAGGGGAGAAGAAATAAGTTGCAAGGGGGGATCAAGGGCTAAGGGATTACTCTGTCTAAGCATATTCAGATTATTTTCATTATCTGCAAGCTTACAATCCTCCTAGGTTGAGGTGGAGAGGTGAAGGGAGGGAATCAGGGTTGAGGGACATAGGGGAGTGGGAAAGGGTAATATTATGAAAGGGAAGGGGGAGGTAGGGGTGAGTGGGGAAAGAGGGGGGTTGGGGACAGGGGTAGAATAAAAACTAGAGTTTAGCACTTTCCTTTTTTTGTAGATGGAAGTTTTAGACAAAGATCTAGTTTTCTTAAGAGGCATAATTTTCTTAAGTTTAGAAACAAAACTAGAATTTAGAAGAGGAGCCAAATGCTTAATTTTAGAAGGAGGATAATAGTCCTGATAATTGGCAATGTTGATGGGAAAGGAAGGGTTATGATTGGTAGAACTCCTCAAGACTCTCAAGGATCTAGGAGGGATATTGTACAAGGGGATGGGTTTGGGGAGTTTGGGGGAGACAGGAGGTGGGGGGGAGGAAGATTAGAATAATTTAAGGATAAAAAAATGACAACTTGATGAAGAGGATCCTTCTTTTTTCCCATTTTGACCTCAAAAATGGAAGATTCCAATGAATGCAATATGTAAAAAGGAAGGCTTAGAGGAATTTTATGATGAAAATAATTGAGTATAAGAAGATGGAAATGATTCAAAATGAATACCTTCCATCTAAAGTGATATAATGCATAACCTATTCTATAATTCGATCAAATAGAGTGGGAACATCCTTTCGTAGGAACCCACCAATGCACTCTGGCATGAGCTCGCTGTCCATGATGAACTTATCTTACTCCTCTCTATAATTTATTTCAAATTTAGTAAATTTTACATCAACTTTGATACTTGTGACCTATGTGATGAGAGATTCAGTTATCTCAATAGTAACATTATTGATTGTGACTACCCTATCCTCCCAGGGTTCAACAAATTTGTAAGAGAGAAGCTTATCATACCATAGATGTTGGAAATAAAATTGGTCAAGATACTTGTTCTAATTATATTCTATATAATTTAATATTTCTTGAGTAGATCCAAGGTCATGGGTTCAATTATGTTAAGTTATCCACCCATGGTAAAGTGAAAATGAAGGTAGATAGATGATATTAGAAGGTAGAGGTAGAAGGGAAAGAAGGTTGAGGAAAAAACATGGAGAGTTCTAGAAATGCTAAGAGAATGGAAAGAAACAAGGCAAAACACATGTGAGAGAGGGTATGCAAAGTGGGGATGATGATGAGACATAAACATATTATCAAGATGGAAAAGGGTGAATGACACTATCATCATAGAAAAGAGGAAGGTTGATATTTGTTAATGATTTCAACACAATCATAAGAAAATGAGTCATTTATGGTCCAAAATTTGAACTCAGCCACCAAGACCCATTGATTTGCAAAGGCATCTACTAAATGATTACCTTCATGATATGTGTTTTAAAATATGACTCCACCAAACTCATTGTATAAGGCTTTGTTCTCTTCAATAATATAGTTAATAGTGCATGATGCTTTAGATAAGTTGTTAAGATAGTTTATGATGTTTAGGAAGTCTCCTTCCATAAGGAGTCTGTTGACACCAGAATCCTTATCCACTTGAAGGTCCCATAGAGCTGAAAGTGCCTCAACTTTATGGTTAGTTTGGAATCCCATTACACCTTAATAAGCAAGGAGTAGACCATAATTTTCATCATGAAGCACACCACATCCACTAGAAAAACTAGGGTTGCCTTTATAGGGCCCATCAAAGATAAGTTTGGTCCATCCTAGGTTAGGGGGAATCCATTTATTTTTGATCTTGATGGATACCTTTGGGTCAATAACAATCAAGAATGAGAGAGAAGGGAACTAATTTTTAGCTATACATTTTTCATTCTGAGAGATATATTGATCCTTTGGTTTTTTTAATATTTTAAAGTTTTTAATGATGGAGCTAAAATATTTTAGAGAAATCCTATCTGAGGTACAAAAGGAGTCTCTGAATATTTTTTTATTACTTTCCTTCTAAATTACCCAAATTAAATGTGGGAAAGAGAGGGTCAATAACTTATTGAGAGTCTTTTTAGAAAATGGAGATTCCCAGGTAGTCCAAGAGTCAGCCAAGGTGGCTAGATGAGACCAAAGGATGTTAAATTTAGATAAAATAAGTCCCCAAATATGATGGATAAAAGGGAAATGAAGGAGGAGATGAGGAACATATTTAAAATCAGATTTACAAAGAGAGTAATGATTTACCAAGGAGATACCATGTTTAGCAAGGTTATCAAGTGTGAGTATCTTATTGTGAAGGTAGAGCCATAGGAAAATGTTTACTTTGGGAATTAACTATTTGTCCTAGATACTAGTCCATGGAAAAGAAGGATTAGGAGGTAAAATTTTGAAATAGCCAGATTTCATTTTGTATTCACCACAGGTGGTGCTCACCCAAGACAAGGCGTCATCTTTATGAAGATTTGGGATACGAGTAGAGAAGAGGAGTAAGTTGAGATCATAGGTAATAATAATATGCTATGAGGTGGAATTAGGGACATGAAGAAGTTTCTAGATTCTTTTATTTCCCTAAAATTGAAAATAATCTAAAATAAAGGTGCCATAGAGGAGTTGAATCTGAGCTTTGACCTGAAACCATGGCTTGAGATGAGACAAAGGAAAATAAATTAAGAAAATGTCCTCCTAAATTTGAATTGTATTACCATTTTTGAGCTTCCATTTATGACCATGATTAATTATGTCCATAATTTTTATGAGCAGACTCCAAATAGTATAGCTCAAATCATAGATGTTATCATAGAGCAGATAAATAGTAGGTCTTTGTTACAGATATTTAGCCTTAAGGATATTAGTCTATAGGTTTTCTTCCTTGATGAATCTCCAAACTATTTTAGTTTCAAGTGCTTTGTTCATGATGCTTAACCTTCTTAAATTGAGACCACCATGTTGTTTATGGAGATAATTACTATCCCATGTAACCAAGTGGAAGTGATTAGTTATTTTAGTGCTAGACTAGAGAAAACATTTTTGGATTTGATCAATTTTCTGAGCAATGATGGAAGGCATTTTGAATAGGGACATGATATAAATAGGGAGTCTTTGAAGAACAAATTTAAGTAGCATAATCTTTCTAGCTTGAGATAACACAACTCCTTGCCAACTGACAAGCTTCTTTGAGAATCATTCAATGAGAGAATTCCATAGATGAATGGGAATCTTACCAGTGAAAAGTGGCATACCAAGATAAGAATAAGGTAAGGATTTAATGGAGAAGCCCAAAATTCTTACAATTTGAGCCTATCTAAGAAGTGGTGTGTTAATGAAAACAAGACTACTTTTCTCAAAGTTGATCTTCTACATGAAAACCTCCTCACACTTGAGAAAAACATCTTTGAAATTAATTTCTTCCTTAATGGAGGTACAAGCTAAGGTAATGGTATCATCCATGAACTATTGACGAAGAGAGAGAGGAATGCCATCAATAGAATGGAAACCTTTAATTAGTCTTTTATTCTAAGCATCAAGAAGATTTCTATTGAGATTATCAGCTAGCATAATAAAGAGAAAGGGGGATAGTGGATCCCCTTACCTAATGCCTCTATAACTATTGAAGTAGATACCAAGAGAAACATTGACAAGGATGGAAAATATAGTAGTTATAATACAATTGAAGATAATTTTATGAACATAATGATGAAAACCATATTTTTTAAGAACCGTGTCAAGATAAAGCCAATTCACCTTGTGAAAATCCTTACTCATGTTTAATTTGAGAATCATTCCTACCTCATTAAATGCATTGAATACAGAGTTTGATGCACAATGAGGATGCCATCTTGGATTTGTCTCTCATGAACAAACCCACCTTGGTTTTGAGTGATGATGTTACTCATACGTGGATGGAGTTGAAGAACCAAAAATTTTGTGAAAATTTTATAAATTACATTACATAAACTAATAGGTCAAAAATATTTGAGTGCAGATTCTACAATAGTTTTTGGGACCAAAATAATAAAAGTATTATTGAACTCTCGTAGCATCTTGCCTGTCAAAAATAATTTAGATGAAGCTTGAATTCGATGCAATTTGATCATTTACCAGAAGGTCTAGAAAAAAGCAATTGGAAATCCATCCGGCCCAAGTGCCTTGTCCTTTTGAAGGAGAAAAACTACATTTTTCACATCTTCAGTGATTTTTTTGAGAATGCTAGATTTATCCAAACTGGTTATGAGAGTGGGAATTGATTGAAGGAAGGTCTGAGCTCTATATATATTGGGAGGATTATTATAAGTGAATAGATTCTTGAGAAAATTAATGGTTTCCTCTTTTATTTGATCAAATTCAAGGTAGATAGCTCCAAATTCACCAATAAATTTTTTAATTTTGTTCTAATTTAAGTGCTTTAAAGTGGGGAGATGAAAATATTTAGTATTTTGTTCTCCTTTGTTGAGCTAGATTGATCTAGATTTTAGGCACCAATGGGTTTCTTCACATGCCACAATGTTATGATAATCACTAAGGAGAATTTTTTCCTTTAGACATAGTTCCTTAGGCATCCCATTATTAGTTATTTATTGTTTGATCTCATTTAGATCAGTTTCAATTTTCTCCTTTTGATAGAAGATGTTTTCAAAGACATTATGACTCTAGATCTTAATGTTTCTTTTAACACTTTTAATTTTTTGAGTAAGTCTTTACATAGCAGTACCTTGAACATTAATGCCCCACCAATTCTAGATCCTATCCTTTAGTCTTAGATGTGATAGCCACATATGCTCAAATTTGAAGGGAAATTTGCCCTATTTTATATTGTTATCCAAGGTTAGAGAAATGGGATTATGGTATGAGCTTATGCGAAGAAGGGAAGAGAGATGGAAATCCTAGGACATCAACCAGCTAGAATCAAAAAAGGCTTAGTCCACATGAACTTGGATCAATTTCTCCCCCAAGTGCCTATTTGTCCAAGTAAAATTAATTCTATGCAAAATTGTGTCAAAGAAATTGTTGCTAGAAATGAAGTCTGAAAGATCCTCCATACTATCAATAAAAATATGGGTTCATATTTTATTTTTGTTGGGGTAAAGTGATGTATTAGAATCACTAATGATAATCCAGTGAGAATCCTTACAAGTTACTTTGAAAGCAATATGATCATTCCATAATTTTTTACGAGAGGAAGGATTTTTTAGAGTGTAAATGTTTGAAAGGATCCAAAAATTGGTAGAATATTTATTAGAGAAAAGGATTGCAAGATGATGTGAGATTTTAAAGATTGCACCCCCAAAAGAAAATTTTCATCCTAAAAAGTAGCTAAGCCTCCAGATGCCCCTTTTGAATTGACTGAAACCATCTTTGTGCCTGGCGAGAATTTGTTTTTGATTTCTTCTAAGCTATTTTCTTACATTTTAGTTTCTTGAATTGCAATGATGGATGGTAGTTTATTTTTCTAAAGATCAATAAACATTTGATGCTTGTTTTGGTGACTCACACCTCTAATGTTTTAGCTAATTATTTTCATGAGATCTTGTGATGGGCCTGTCAAATTTTTCTTATATTGTAAATTGATGATTATTCACTATGTCCTGATCAACTTGATACAAATTTGTGTTTGCTTTGTTTGGACTACCCTTTTTTACCGCACTTCCAACATTCAAGAGATGCCTATTTTTATTTTTGATTGAGGGGTGAATAGTTATTTATCATTGTCTCTTCTAGAAACTGGAGAAGAGAAAGATTTGGTTGAGTCTATGAAGCATAGAATGCTCTAATTGATTTGATACATTGAGATCATCATATTATTGAATATCAAGAGCCATTGATTTGATAAGGGGATTTTTTTTCACCTTCTTCTTTCTCATTAGATTAGAGACATTAAAATTTGTTGCTAGTGATACACAATTTTTGAGTGTCAAATGAGGATAAAGAATGTTGAAATACACAAACCTCTACCAAAACTGGAGTGACCTTGTCAATTATTGCAACTAGGGCTGGTGATTTCAACAATGCCTTTTCAGGGAAGATCTCTTTCAAGTGCTTGGTAGTCACCTTAGGTGAATACTGCTTTAATTCTATTTTCTATGGAACAAGGGATATGAGATGTTGAGGGTTATAAATCACTTTGTTTATGAATTTAGAGATGCTTGTCCTTTCTAAAAATAATGGTATTACATTTTTAATGAAATTTGGAGAGTCTTTGGTAGGGTGACCTAATTTTCCACAACAGTCACATTTTAAAGTTGAGTTTTCATATTTAATAGTTTTGATTAATTCACCACTGGATGAGTCCAATATAATGGATATAGGTAGATCTTGGTGCAAAAAATCATTAATATAAAATCTGGCATGAACCAGGCAAGTTTTATTTTTCATGGAGGAGTCAAAAGCAATCAAATAACCCATCATTTTGGTTATACTAATGAAAATATCCTCATCCTAAAATTCAAGAGGAAGGCCATGAAGATGGATCCAATTGGGTATGAGATTAATTATTTCTTCTAGGTCAAACCCATGTTTCCATTTTTTAAAAATAGGCTAGAACTACCCAAAAAATAGGGACCACCAACAAGAATGTTTATACAGTCTTCATCATTATTACATCAGATTAAAAAGAAGTCATTTCTCATCGAGGAGATTACATTGTCCCCTTTAGGTTTCCATATTTTTGATGCCCAGGTCTTTATAATTTTGATGTTTGGATGGACCCCTAAAAAATTCCCAACCAAGGCATTGGAAAGACTTGTAGCTTAATATTCTTTAAGAAAATCCAGAATGGAGATGCGATACCTTTCACCAATCTTATATATTTTGAGTTCTTGATTCAGATAAATCTCTTGATATTCTAAAATCTTTCCTTTAAGATTTTCAGCCCAAGAGATATTTTCGTTGGGGTTAGGGAAAATATTCCTCCTATCCCTAAGAGGAGATTGGAGGTCTTTGTCTATTGGTAAAGTAGACCTTGCTTATCTCTTTATTGGCACAAAATGGTAATCAACAGTCGAGATCTGACCACCTTTGTCTCCATCCTCTGAATCAGCATCACAATTTCCACCACGTTCATTTGAATTTAGAATTCCCACCCTCATTCCATCCACTTCACTCACAATCATCATTAAATTCTTAAACTTGTTATATGTATACAAATTAAAATTATGAGTAAAATTCTTTATCAACTGACTAATGAGAGAGAGGGAGAACATCATTAGAATAATTTTCCACACCAAATATGGATCATAGATCCCCCACATAATGTCCAACTAGGGAATGGCCCTTTCATCATGGATGAGTGTACACACCTAAAATTGGCCATCGATAACCTCTAATCAGGGTTTTGGCCAATTTCCACCCAAAATGCACAATTTGGCCTAAAAACACTAAAACATGCTAAATGATGTGAAACTAACATTTTCAAGTGCTGATTTTGGCCAGGGTATCACTAAATGGGGCAGTGAAATTTATGGGCCAACTAACTTTGATCAATTCATTTTGAGTCAAAATGCCAAATTTGCACCTAGGTGCTCTAGATTGCTCTTCCCTATCAAATATTTTGCACAAGACTTGTTCCTTCATTATTGGTTTTTAGAAACATCCTAAATGGTATAATGGTTCCAACACATCTAAGAACACTTTCCAATTCCAATCCAATCAAATTTATGACCAATAACAAGGCATTTTGATCAATTTGAGTAATTTGTGCACAAGGTGCTTAATCATGCTTAAGAGCTAATTAACCCAAATCAAAGCCTAATTAATAATTCCATGGAAACTTGTTGAAAACTTATTTTTGAAAATGAATATTAAATATCTACATCATCAAGTTACCTCATTTCTTGGAAAGATATCCCTAGGCCATAAATGCCACAAATATCAGGATTCATGCCCTCCATACCTCATCAATGCCTTTCATGATTCCCTCCATGCCTCTTAATTTCCACTTCTTCCAATTTCATGATAAGGATAATTAAAAACTTAATTACAAAAATTAAATTAATCCTCAACCATACATCTCAATCTTGAGATGGATGGTTGAGATTGATTCTGATCAAATCCAAAATTCTATAAATAGGAGGCCTCACAACATCATTTCTAAGCTTAATTTGTGCAAAGTTATAATGAAAGATTGGTTCCAAAAGCTTCATAAAACTAGTTTAACCATGCAAAATTTATTCCAAGCCAAGCCAATCCACAAGCCAAAGGTGCCAAGGAGAGACAGAGGTAGCTAAGCTTCCATTGCTAAGGACTTCATGAGCACAAGCTGAGCAAACTACTACTACAAAGGCATTTAGAGCATCCAAGGAAGGTGAATGAACTCTTATATTTGATCCCTTGATTTTTAGTTGTGATTGTCATTTTATTTTGTTAAATAAGCTCTCCCTAGTGTCTAGGCCTAGAGATGTTATGCTATTAGTGTGCTTATTTTATTTTGTTTTCATTTTGGAACTAACACCATACTAACCATCCTCTCTTGAGTCAAATTCATAGATCCACATATGGCATGCTCGGTGGGACTATACGTATCCCAAACATAAAGAATATCATTTTCCATATTTAAAATCTTCATTTGGATAATTAAAACTCTTGCAAATTCATTTTATAACTTTATTTTACCATTTTTTGTTTGCCATGGGTTTACACAGTAACCAACGTCGGTTATTAAAACCATCATCGATTGGCATAGGCATCATCGATCACTATTTGTGAAACCAATGTCAGTTAGATAATCATCATTTTTTAGGAAGTTTAACTTATGCCGGTTATATAATTGACGTCAGTCACTGTGTTTTCTTAGAAACACAAACCTAAGAGCTATTTTAAAATGCTTGGTTTGGGGTCATACGAAGTCCATTTTAGATGATTTGTTTTTTTAAACCACATGTTTTCTCATAAATTTTTAGAATTTGGCATTAGTTTAACTTCAATTTTCATATATTATTTACAAAATTTGGAAAATATATTTAAAATGTTTCTAATCTAACATATTTACTTTTGGGGTGATGCCTTAAGGGTAGACAAGTAACCAACGGATTTCAAATTTGATAAATCGTGTTTTAGACCACCTTTTGAATGATTTTAAAATGAATTAGGAACATTATTTTGGTTCTTAAATTAACATTTAAGGTGATTAAATACGTGTTTTTATCATTAGTTTTCAAATTTACAACTAAGACCAAAGGGTCAAATGAACACCACCAAATTTTTCATTTGGGCTTAAAAATGAATACACTTGCCATTTTTGTCTTCAATAGTTGTTTGATTTAATTTTTGTTTGGAAAGAAGAGGGATGTTATGTGTATGCTCTTCCATTTTTCCCCTTTAGGAAAACCTTGGAATCAAAAGTGCCATTCCTATTATAAATAGCCTAGTCCAAGGCTTAGAAAGAAAGTCATCTAAAGCACTCCCCAAAAACTTGTCAAAGTTTGGGTGACCTTGATAATGACCCTAAAATCTTTCTATTTTCATTATTTCTTTGTTTTTATGCATCTTGGTTTGTGAAAGAGATTTCATCACCTTCCAAAAGTTCTTTAGGGAAGCTTTGACCTAGGGTTTCATCTCCTGACATTGACTTTATTTAGCTGTTTTGAAGTTGCACATGGGATGTAGTGGCACTTTGGATATCACACTACATTGAGAGAATAATAGGATGTAGTGGTTGTAAAAAGTACTAGAACTTTTTACAACAAGCCAAGTGATACACACCTAAAATCCATGCTTTTCTTTTGCATTATTTGGTGTGAAAGTCATTATGTAATTGATTCCCCTAGATCATTTAGAAACTTGTTAGATCTTAGAAAAATCCCCACTTGCCATGAAAGTATTATTGGTGCAAGGTGCACCTCAAGGTCCATGTCATAGTACTATCATTTGAGAGAAGGAGGGATATAAAAAATCTACTATATAATGCATATTTACTTTTGGATGAACACTTAAATTCCTCTTAAATGGCGTATATTGATGGATTCTAACAATACAAAGAAACCTTGTCAGTTTAGGATCTAAGGGCGATTAATTAGTTGATTTTGTCCTAGTTTAAAGTCTTGTGTGGATTTAAAAAATTGGTGTAAACAAACAATCCAAACCAAACACATAGTCCAAATTTTCCTTTGAACAAAGAGGCATTATGCTGCCCACGTGAGATCATCCATTTGCCTTGTTCAAAATTCATCAAAAGCTTGAGAGTCATATCATCTAATTTGGCATAATTATGCTATTCAATTGATTCTAGACCTTTACCAAAGTTGTTAAAGTCCTTCACTTATTATTTAAATTCAAAATTACACCTTTACAATTTTATAGGGTTGATGTGTTAAGTGGGTTCACCATTTGCACTAAACTTGAGGGAACTTAGGTTTGATTTCCAATTTAGGTTGAAGGTTGTTTAAGACTCATAATCATTATCATCACTTGATAGACTTAAGCTATTTTGTGTTAAACACTTGCACTTTAAGTCTATACACCACAACATTTTGAGTCAAGAAAGGTATTTTTATCCTGCCAAAAGTGTAGGAAAACCTCTTTGCATTAGAAAGTTTTTGAAGAAAAACTTTTTATCACACCTTTTTGGGTAATATAGCATTGTTATGCTGCCCAAAATTTTTTGAATATTGTTTCATAGGCCTTCTTGCATAGATTTTCAAATTTGTTCCTGCATTTTCAGATCAATTCAAGTATACTTTTGTGATCTTTTGTCTAAAATAGCTATACTAATCACCTTTGTCTAGCTCATTTGTCAACAAAACCAAGTTTTATACCATTTTTTTGTGAGAAAATAAACTATAGTCAAAGTGCCTTTTGTTTCATACCTGATACCTAGTTGACCAAGTTCATGTCCAAGAATCGAATGCCCAGTGTTTGTTAGAAGTGTTTTAAATCCATTGGATTAAAACTTTCATCTATTTTCAAAGTGTATATTTTAACGCCATTTGGATAAGAGTCCTAACACATGCCTTGTTTGAGCCTAGATTTTGATGCCACATTTGGCCATAAGACCTAGCAACTTTTAAATTCCTATATTAAACTGATTTGAAACACTTCAACCTTAGAGTTTGGTATTTTGATTTTTTGGTCAATTTACTTGCTTACCTTTATGTGAATAGTGAAAAATTAGATACTTTACGCTAGATTATTTCCTCACAAATATTTGCATAAACCTTTTGATCCTTTTGAAAAATCTAGACCAAGTTGAAGGCATCATTTATTTTAGATTCTATCCTTTTTAGATTTTGTAGAACTCTTTGAAATTTTATCATAAAGCATTGACTATGGATCCAAACATGTATTATGACACTCGTAGTGGACTCATGTACAATCTAGGGATTAGTAATGGAGTTGTGTAGGAAGAAATAATGCAAGACCCCTATGCAGATAACATTGATTATGAGATGGATTCTTATCCCTCTTATAATACTCAATCAAGGGCACAAAGCCAAGATCTATTAGCTAACTATCTAGTTAACACACCACCTTACACAAAATAGGACCAAGAACAAACTACACAATACTTAGCTACAATACCTGTAGTGGATGAGGTAGTACTTCAATTGTTGTATTTTACTAATATAGCTTCCACATTGATCCATTTTTTTTTGAGTGACATTTTTTAGAGAATAAAGACAAGATTTTGGTTAGAGCCATATAATTAGGGGCTAATTTTCCAGTAGACTTCCCCCATGAAAATTTACCAAGTCTAGTAAGAGTGCCCCATAATATCATTTATGATCAACATGCTTCTTCTAGAAATCTTATGGCTCTAGTCCAAACAACGTACCAAGATCTTAATATATTTGATCAAAGCAAAAACATCATGGAAGAATAATTTAACTAAATATAGACAACATATCAAACATATCTGAATCTAGCATGTGATTTCAATTTGATGAACATGGTAAGTAAGCCTATCATTGACCTAGTTCCTTCAATAGGAGTGATGATAGAGTTAATTGGACAAGAAAATCTAAATTTTGACCCATTTATACAAATTGTTTCAATATATAACCTGATGCATATGCCCATTATTGAAGAAGTGTCTTCGGCCTCTACATTGAATAGTGAGCCAAACATAGTAGATAATGTGTAAACAATATCTAGTCTCAATCAAAGTGGTACTAATAAATAAAAAACTAGCCAACAACATATTCCTATAGTTAATCATATGAATAGGTCATCATACCAAGGGATAAGAGTTTCTACACCCCAGCCTCAACCAACTACTTCCTCAACTATATAACCTATGGGGTTAGGTAATCAAATAATGACCAATATCGCACCTCAATGATAGAATGTGATGAATCCTACTCCCCCTCAATAGATAGCAAGTAGTATTCCATAATATCAAACATAGTCTAGTGTATCAACACAACAAAGGATGAATACATTACCACCTCAATCAGGGGCAACAAATATTCCACCTCGCTAGGTAATGACGAACATACCTTTTCATTCATAGACTAATATTCCAGTCTAAAACTAAGTAATGACTAGTCAATAACATGCAAATATTGATCAATGATAGATGTTGAATATATAACATACTTTTGCTTCCTCACAAGGATTCATGCAACAAGGAGGTCCTCATGTTTCTCAGGTACCTACTAGACAACCATTGGTTCAAAATATGCCACAAATCTAGAGTTAGGGTCTTGGTCCACAAGTTCCCACTCAAAAACAAGGTTTGATTAGTTGACAGCATGTCCCTTTTCAAAAATAATAGGAATAGTATAATTATATCCTTCCATGCCAACCATAAAATCCCTCAAGTCAAACCTTTATTGCCAACCCAAACTAGAATATCACGTAGCCAAATGTGCAATTTCAAGTACATCCCAATCCATGTATGCATATTGTTGGTCCATTCCCCAACCAAACCAATATACCCTAACATGTATCTCCATCATAACTTGGACAAAGTGTTCCACTTGTGACTTCACAACCATCTATCCAAACCCAAATTCTCTGTCAAACCAATATTCCATCCAGTTTCTTATCTCAAGAATTGTAACAGATGAAGGATGTAATTGCTACCATTCAGGCTAAGAAGTAGACCAAAAATTTCAAATTGGATGACATATGTTCCTATCCATTCAACATGAATTATTTGTAGATACCATTTCCTCTAGGATATGAACCACCAAAATTCCATAAATACAAAGGGAAAGGTGATCTTAAGGCTCATTTGACTGAATTCTTTGTCATGTGTCAACTAATGGTATATAGTGACATATACCTTTTGTTGTTGTTTACAAGGAGCTTGGATAGACAAGTCTTGGATTGGTTTTTGAATTTGATAAAAAATTTAGTAATAGATTTTGATGATCTTTCTAATAATTTTATGCAACACTTTTCCTATAATCTCAAACATGAGATTTCATTAGTGTACCTAACACAATCAAAGCAAAAAGATGGGGAGAGTTTTAGAAGTTATTTATTGTGATGGAGAGCCCTTGCAATCCATTTCACCCATAGTTTACTAGATAAGAAATTATCCACTTTGTTTACCAAAAAATTGCATAATGAGATAGCCTATCATCTGGAACTACAATGTGCACATATGTTCAAATAGATCATTGATAAAGGTTTGTTGATAGAGAGAGTGATAATCAATAAAGGAGTCATCAAGCTTAATTAAAATAATAAAAATTAGGGTACCAATCATGAAAATTACCAACATCCCATCCAAATGCAAGCATCATAATTGGTATAGGCCAATAACCATGAAAGACCGAAGCAATTCAACCGCAATAAGAATGTTGTGGGAAATGGATTAACTAAATCTCGTCATGTCCAAACTATGCAAACATCATCTACACCACCTTTTTATCTTACTGCTACCTAGAAACCTCTCCAACCAATGCCATAAGTGCAACAACCAAGGCCTGCACAACAAATATAGTAGCCTTTACCATTACAAACCCCTCCTCCTAGAAGAACCATCCCTACATGTCATGTCTTTAGTGACCTAGGAGAACCTATTGCGTCTATATTTCATAATCTTGCTACTGCTAATTTGATTATTTGGCCCATACCAAAACATTATCCACAAGGCATTCCTTATCCTAATTGTTACCATGAAAATGAACTTTATTACTATCATCGGGTCAACGAGCATAATCTACGAAGATGTGTCCAAATAAAGCATTTAATCAAGAATATGTTGGAGAATGGGGAGATAAAATTAGATAATGGTGCTTCTAATTCCAATAAACTCTTGGGATCTATCAAAATCCCTTTTTTAGACATAACAATCAACAATAATAGAATAATCAACAACAACAACAATGGCTAGTGCAACAACAAAATCAATAGTATCAAAATCAAAGGTTGAATGAGTAGAACCGACAAAATCAACAACAAAACCCATAATGATAGAATAATGGACAAAACCAAGGTCAGAATGGTAATAACCAACAAACCTACCATGTAGTTGCACATGACTATAATAGGGTTGTAGGTCATATTGTAGGGTGTCACATTAATACCATCTCCATTAATCCCAGACTAAACACTAATCAACCTAGAGCATTTATAAATAATAATATTCAACCAAATCACATAGATAATCCTTCTTTAACTTGGGAGTGCATACAGACAAACCAACAAACTAGGACTTCCCCTTTTGGATCTTATAATGACAACTTGTCCTTGCCACGTGACCACATACAAGTACACCAGCAATTGAGACTTGTCCTATCTAGTCCCACACCATTCCCAACATCAGTTAGAAATAATGGTTTAGTATTTAATAATGATTATGCAATCACAACATAGAGGTAAAATATTACTATCCCAGGCCCACAACCATCCACCACTTTACCTGTTATCCAACCAATCATTCAACCTTGGAATAAACCATTCACTACTGACCAAGACAAGAAGTTTGATATTGTGGAACAATTAGAGAAGACACCAGCACAAATTTCTATTTTAGATTTGCTGTGGACGTCAATAGTCCATAAGAACATCTTGAATGATTTTTTGACCCAATCCAATATTGCTAGTGACATATCCCCTGATAACTTTCAAGCTTTGGTTGGACACCTAGCTCCAGCCCAATAAGTCACATTTAACCAAAGTGATATGTCTTCCCTTGGCCCACTCCATAATAACCCATTATATATTGAGGTTTGTATTAGATGGCATAAAGTGAAATGTGTCCTTATAGACAATGGATTTGGCCTCAACATAGTGTCTCTAAAGCTCATCAAGCTTTTTGGGTACATAATGATAGATCTCCAGCCATAAACAATAACTATTAAAGCCTATGATAATTAGGAAAGAGAGTCACAAGGCACCATTAGTTTTCTAGTTATCATTGGGCCTTTGCCCATGATACAATTTACCATGTGCTTGATCTTGAGTTATCATACAATATGCTTCTAGGCAGGCCTTGGTTACATAAGATTCATGTAGTCCCATCAACACTACACCAATGTATCAAGTTTTCCCACTCAGGGATGGAAGTGAATATTCGAAGAGATTTACACCCATACAAACACTACAAACATCTTGAGGCTGAATTTTAAAGCTACAATTATCAATATGATATGAATCTAAATTTAAAGTAGGATAAAAGAAAAGCCATATTTATTGATCCTTCACCAGATAATTTTATAGATTCTAATACCTTGGATTCCCTTTCCCACATGCTACCTCCTAAAGCTTCTAATCATTTCACATTTTAGATAATAGATTGAGAGAGTATGTGACCTATGATACATGTCATATTACCAATCTTCCTTAGAATCTGAAAACCTTTAGATGACCTAAAGTCACCCCACATATGCATTGGTAATGAAAGAATAAAGATAAGTGACCTATCACATTTGATCACTACAAGCATCTTGAGGCTGAGTTTCAAAGCTATAATTATTAGTACGGTATGAATCTAAGTTCCAAGAAGGATAGAGGAAAAGCTATACTTATTGATCCTTCATCGAATAATTATATAGATCCTAATACCTTGGATTCCCTTTCCCACATACCACCTCCTAAATATTCTAATCATTTCACCATTTCAGGTAATAGACTAGGAGAATATGTGACCCATGATAAATTTCATGTTGCTAATCTTCCTCAAAATCTAAAAACCTTTGGGAGACCTAAGGTCATCCCATATATGCATTGGTAATGAAAGAATAAAGATAAAGGACCTATCACATTTGTATCAGCATCTGGCCTAGGACCTGACCCTCTTGAAGGGGATGAATCATGGTTATACAATGACGACCAAGTTGATTGTTATAAAAATGTAAAGTATTCTATTCCCAATAGGATCATGGAGCATCAAAATTATGAAGGAAGAGGCCTCAAACTGGATCAATAAGGAACCATTGAGCTAATTTCCATGACTAAGTATGAAATACCTTATGGACTTGGATTTAAATAGCTTGGGGGTGACCCCACATATCTTATGCAAACTCCATCACTAGCGACTAGTGATGATGATGCTGATAGTGAAGCAAAGTCTGATCATAGTCTTACCTTTAATAACTGAGATGAAACCAATATGTTTGATAAAAATGTCATTTGTACCCTTACCCAAGCCATTCATTAAAATCCATTGCCATTACATTATCCCCAACTAATAGATTGGGACCAACAAGAATCCAGTCTGCCAATTGATGAGTTCTAGAATGATGAAGAATTCTATGATTTCTTAGGCCTTAGATAAAATGTTCTATTGGGAGATCAAAAATTAGGATTCTCAATCACATTAGATAATACAACCTATTTTAGAGAGCGAGTGAACACCCTTAGCCAAAAAAAAAATGTAAAGCATTGAGGTCCCAAAGTGAAAACCTCTTTGAGGTGCTTTATGATCAGGGAAAAAGTAAAGATAAAGGCCAGTCTAGTGGTGAAAACTTGTTTTAGGCACCATTATATGAGGGTGTTCATTCTTGTTTGAATTTAGACCAGAACACCACCAATGATGAACTTGCTTGTGAATTAGAGTTTAGATTTGAACAACAAGTATTTGATCAAATACTTAGAGAATTTTTGACTATTTTTGTTACATGGCTAGATCTCCCATTAGGGGATTCAAATTCATCATGCATAGGAGAAGTTTAAGAATAAGTCCTAACAAAGGACCTTGACATAGTCCAAAAATTCAAGTCACTACCTACTATCCTAGAAAATGGTTCAACCCTTCTAGTTAAAGATACAATGGAGGTAAATATCAGGACTCCATTAGACCTAAAATGGATAAAATTAGGAACATCTCTCATTGAGGAAGAATGTGATGTCTTTGCATCTCTATTGAGAGAGTTTGTGGATATTTTTGCATGGGCCTATTCTGACATGCTAGGTTTAAATCCCACCTTGGTTCTACACCACCTTGTGGTTAATCCTGATGCTAAACTAGTAAAACAAAATCTATGTAAGATGCATCCTTGCATTGCTATATTAGTAAAGGAGTTGGAAAAACTCTTAGAATTAGGATGTATCTGATAGATTCACTACTCTAAATGGATATCTAATGTTGTACCTATTAGTAAAAATATTGAAGGGATTAGAATTTGTACCAATTTTCAAGAAATCAACAAAGCTTATCCTAAAGATGATTTACCTTACCTAATATCGACATGATAATTGATTCCATGATAGGTTATGAAATGCTTTCACTTATAGATGGCTTTTCAGGATTTAATCAGACTAGAATAACACCAGCAGATCAACATAAAATAATATTCACCATTTCATGGGGAACATTTTGTTATTAAGTGATGCCATTTGGATTTAATAATGCTATAGCTACATATCAAAGGGCCATGAATGTCATATTCTATGATATGATGCATGATATTATTCAAGACTATGTTGATGACATATTAGGAAAATCCAAAACTAGGGCCAACTAGCTAGCAGTGATGTGCAAGATATTTGAAAGTCTACGAGAGTACAAAGTCAAACTAAATCCAATGAAATGTGTGTTTGGTGTAACCTCAAGAAAATTGCTTGGCTTCATCATGTCTCATATAGGTATTAAAGTTGATCAAGCTAAATTCCATGCTATAATCAACATGCCACCACCAACCAATTTAAAATAACTCTATAGTTTGTAGGGTAAGATCTAATCAGTCTAATGTTTCATATCTCAATTAGAAAATAAGTGCCATCCATTTACACAAATTTTAAAGAAAGGATTTGTATTCCATTGGGATGATCACTACCAAACAAATTTTCAATAGCTCAAAGATCATCTTGTCAATCTGCCTATTTTATTACCACCTATGCCAGGAAAGCCATTCTTATTATACTTATCAACTACTGACCATGCTCTGGGGGCACTCTTGGCTCAACGTGATGACAAAGGAAAGGAGCATGCTATATACTACCTAAGTCATATCTTGGATACATATGAACATAACTATTCACTTATTGAAAAAGCTTGTCTAGCCATAATTTTCATAGCTCAAAAACTACATCATTACATGTTGAATAATAAAACTATGGTCATTTTAAAAGTAGATCCACTCAAGTATCTACTGTCTAAAACAACTTTGTAAGGTAGAATGACTATATGGATCATGCTTCTTAGTGAGTTTGACATAGAGTATGTCAATCAGAAGGCAATCAAAGGATAAGTTCTTATAGATTAACTTGCTGAAACACCTCTCATAGACACCCATCCACTCACGTTTCAATTTTTTGATGAATCCATCATGACCATCATGGACACACCCCTTGAGGAGCATCAATAAAAGATATATTTTGATGTTTCATTCACTACACATGGATCAAGGGCATGCCTATTTTTTATTACACTATAAGGAGATTTAATCTCTAAATTATTTAGAATCATCTTTCCTTGTACAAACAACATGGCCGAGTATGAAGCACTTGTTGTAGGACTTTGAAAAGAAATGCATTAGAATATATCTCATATTCAAGTTTATGATGATTCTTATTTAATCATCAATCAGGTCACATATCATTTTCAGACCAAAGATGACAAGTTAGTTATATATAAAACCATGGTTGACACTCTTAAAAAGCAAATTGCCAACATTTAGTTTGAGCATATATCGAGGGCTAGTAACAGAACTATAGGCATGGCTACTATTGGCTCTCTAATTTAACAAACAAATAAAGCTAGAGAGTATCAGTTCCTCATCAATAATTTATCAGCACTAGCTCATGAACCTTCAATCATTGCCATGATTTGTGATATTTTTGGTCATAATTCTATCTGGTACTTAGACCTTTATAGCTACCTTCATGACCAATTTATTCCACCTAACCTATCTCAAAAACAAACCAAAGCCTTCATTCATCATTCCACTTGTTATACTTTACTTGGATCCACTCTTTACCATTGTAGTTTTGATGGAAATCCGCTTCATTGTTTAACTTTGGTAGAGTCTATGCTAATGTTAAGAGAAGTTCAAGTAGTATATGAAGCCCATTCTAGTGGGGTAGTCCTATCCAAAAGGATCTTGAGTACTAGTTATTATTGGCCCACAATGGACTTATATGCCACTAAATATGTAAAGAAATGTGATAAATGTCAATGATATGCTAATTTGATTCATGCCCCATCAAAAACTCTAAAATTGATATTTATACCATGGCCATTTTCTACATGAGGAATTGACCTCATTAGGAAGATTAACCCCACTTCATTTGATGGCCATAAACATATCCTTACTACCACTAAATATTTCACTAAGTGGGTTGAAGCTATACCCCTCACGTGACTGGAAAGCAAATTTCCAAATTCATCTTCAATCATCTCATCTACTGCTATGATATTCGCTTTGACATTATATATGATAATGGAGGATCATTCAAGAATAAAGATGTAGACCAATTATTTACTGAATACAACATCACTCAACATTGTTATACAACATATTACCCTCAAGGTACTAGCCAAGCTTAGGCATCCAAAAAAACCATTGTCAAAATTTTTAAAAAGATTTTTAATTATGCTAGTCATGATTGGCACCTCCAGATATTCCCTACCCTTTGGACATACAATACCAATCATCGTACCCCCACAAGAGCCACTCCATAGTCACTTTTTTATGGTACTGAAGCCATCCTTCCCATTAAGGTTGAATTTCCTTCACTATGCATATCTTTCAAGAATGTCCTAGATGATCATGACTATTGAGTAGCTCACCTGCAAGAGCTAGATCTACTTGATGAAAAATGCACAACCACACTCAGAAATATTCGAGCATATCAGAATCAACTCAAAGGCCACTATAATCAGTGTGTGAAGTATATAACATTTGAACTTGGTGATTTTGTTCTTAAAGAAAACCAAAAGAATACCACAAATGAGAAGAAACATAAAGGGAAATTCAAACCAAACTAGATAGGGCCTTTCATCATCGCTACAAATTATGGATCAGGAACATACAGGCTTACCACACTAGACAATGATGAGCTTACAGAGCCAATGAATATTATTCATCTCAAGTGGTACTGTACTTGAATGTTAAGGTGTATTATCTATAAGGATCATTTTAGTTATACCATTTTATCACTATTCTTCTTTGTACATATATCACCCTTATTCATCCTCTTTCCTGTATCTACTTTCCATTTTTGACCTATCAACCCAAAGTGTTCTAAAGCCTAACCCATTTAACCTTGGTTTTTATCATTCATTAATTATTTTTAACACCAAGGTATCTGATCAATTCATCAATTAGTTCAATTATTTTAGATAAGGAACATATCTTGGGATAGTGTGATAGAAGTTTTGGTAGTTGCATCTTTTGTTTATTAGTCCTTTTTTACCACTAGTCTTGCTACTAATTATAACTACCTTTGCACAAATTAGTACCATTAATCTATGTCATTGTGTCTTATTTATAACCACCTATGGGAAAACTAGGGGTAACACTAAGCCTTGACATACCAACTTGACACTTCTTATGCCATATTGTGTCTTTTTACCAACTATGCCTATTTTATTTGAATTGGCTACTGCACTAGTCAAATTCCTCCATTGAAATGGTAGAACTACAATGACTTGAGTTCCTACTTTGGGACTATGTAGATAGTGCTCAATACTTATTGAGGTCATCTTAGTCACCCTTTCCACCATGCTCTTGCCATTTTTTGAGTACCACAAGCCACACTCTCACCATTTTGTGAGCAACCTAAGCCACATTCTCACCATTATATAAATAACCTAATCCATGTTCTCATCATTTTGTGAGCAACCTAAGCCACACTCTCCCCATTTTGTGAGCAACCTCAGTTTGAATTCTCTTCCCATTTTGTGAGATTGAACTGTTTAGTGTCTCATCATTCTCGATTGAGTTGAGACACTTCAAAAAATTCCAAAAACATTTAAAAAATCATTAGAAAAGAACAAAAACATTGACCACTTCTTTGCTAAAAGGATTATGGGAACCCTTACTAAGTTACAAGTAAATCACTTATCATTTAGTTTCCCCATCCTTTTTGTCCTTTTGTCTCACACACTTTCTATTTTTCAAGACCATTCCTCTTCTTCTCTCACATCCATTCTATTTGTTTTCATCAGTTATCACATTCTTCCCATTCCCTAGGAGAACTACATTAGGCCTGAAGTTTTTTTTATTGGATATTACATCCATGAAACTATGGAGGCATCATCCACTTGCCTAGTGTATATAGAGACAAATAAACCACGCCCTTCCTTTTCTTCTATTCCCCTATTTTGTTTGTTTTTTAAGTTATCACCTATTTTCTAGGGGCAATGTTCGTAGGGTTTTTATTACACTATTTATTTGTTTGTTTATTTCTTCTTATTTTGTTTATTTGTCTATTAGTTTGTTTGCTTTCAACACTGTGGCCTTGATTTAGTTTATTTATACTCATTAGGTGATTCTTTGTCCACACATATACTCAAATCCATCTATATTCATATGTTTACATTATCATCATGGTTTCTATCATTAGTGCATTATTTTCTATTAACTATTTGATTACAAGAGTCAGTCCTTATGCATATTTTGGCCAAGTATTTATGGTGTTATATCATAAAGACTACCATCATATGCTATAATAAAACTTAGCTTCAAGAAGTCTATTTAATAATGGTAGCATCTCTTCGACACCAACATCCTGATTCTATTCCAATCATATCCCAAATAGAGTAATTAACCATGAAATAATTTCAACCTTTATTATTTCAGATGAGCATCTCCCTACTAGTAGGTTATTCTAATTCAGAATTACCCTCTATGTTAATTTATCATCATCCTTGGCGAATTTTATCATGTTTTCCATAATCTAGGTCCAATTATTATAACCACCTATGGGCAAATCATTCCATACTGTCCCACCTATATTTCTCAATGATTATAATTACCTTTGGACAAATCATTGTGTTGTCACCACTTTAATTTTTATACCTATACAGGGGCATGTTATCTTGTTTGTCTATCCTAACTGGGGTAGATCCATCTTCTCAATGATTATAACCACCTTTGGGCAAATCATTGTGTTATCATACCATGTTTTCACTATTAGGGTACAATGTTTATAACCACCTTTGGGAAAACTATTGTGCACCATCCCACTTGAATTCTCAATGATTTTGACTACTTTTTTAGTATTATTATGTTTTAAGCCCATCATCTTTCCTTTTTTTGGTCCCCTCATTTCACTTCTTTCTTTTTGAGGGACCATTTTTTGACCTACATGTGCCAACTATTTTGTCGAGGGGGCATCATATAGTTAGTTTATCATCATTACAGTTGTAGGCATACAAGACCTTTTCATTCTTTAAGAATATGTTACTATACTTATAGATTACAATACCTTTCTAAATAAGGTTAAACTGTAGACACCTAAAATTGGCCATCGATAACCTCCAATCAAGCTTTTGGCCAATTTCCACCAAAATGCACAATTTGGCCTAAAAGCACTAAAATATGCTAAATGATGTGAAAACAATATATTCAAGTGCTGATTTTGGCCAAGGTATCACTAAATGGGCTAGCTAACTTTGATTAGTTCATTTCAAGTCAACTAACTTTGATCAATTCATTTTGAGTCAAAATGCCAAATTTACATCTAGGTGCTCTAGATTGTTCTTCCCTATCAAATCTTTTGCACAAGACTTGTGACTTTATTATTTGTTATTGGAAAAATCCTAAATGGGATAATGGTTTCAATGCATCTAAAAAGACTTTCCAATTCCAATCCAGTCAAATTTTAGACCAATAATAAGGCATTCTGATTAAATTGAGTAATTTGTGCACAAGGTGCTTAATCATGCTTAAAAGCTAGTTAACTCAAATCAAAGCCTAATTAAGAATTCCATGGAAACTTGTTGAAAATTTATTTTTAGAAATGAATATTGAATATCTACATCATCAAGTGTCCTCATTTCTTGGGAAGGCATCCCTCAGCCATAAATGTGACAAATATCAAGATTCATGCCCTCCATGCCTCATCAATTCATTTCATGATGCCCTCCATGCCTCTTAATTTACCCTTCTTCCAATGTCATGATGAGGATAATTACAAACTTAATTCCAAAAATTGAATTAATCCTCAACCACACATCTCAGTCTTGAGATGGATGGTTGAGGTTGATTCTAATCAAATCCAAAAATATATAAATAGGAGGCCTCACAACATCATTTCTAACCTTTATTTATGCAAAGTTATAATGAAAGATTAGTTCCAAAAGCTTCATGCAACTAGTGTTACCATGCCAAATTGATTTCAAGCCAAGCCAAGCCATAATCCAAAGGTGCCAAGGAGAGATGGAGGTAGCCAAGCTTCCATTGCTAAGGACTTGATGAGCAAAAGTTGAGAAAACCACTACTACAAAGGCATTTGGAGCATCCAAGGAAGGTGAAGAAAATATTGTATTTGATCCCTTATTTTTAGTTTTGCTTGTCATTTGATTTTGTTAACTAAGCTCTCCCTAGTGTCTAGGCTTAGAGATGTTATACTATTAGTATGTTTATTTTATTTTATTTTCATTTTGGAACTAACACCATACTAACCATCCTCTCTTGAGTCAAATTCCTAGATCCACAATGAGCATATGATAACAGTGTAGGTGCCAAGAAGTCAACTAGAACCCCTATGTTGTAAGATTCTAACTACATGCAACATGTCATAAATAATTCCATTTTAACATGACTTCATACATACATGTATATAATCAAATAAGTGAAATGATATTATTTAACTAAATTACTTTGGCCAAAAGTTTTAATATAATTTAAGGATCCAATAGACCAATCATAATCACACACACAATTAGATTTCATTTAATCAAAGTATTAGTGACTCTAATATATGAATGAGAACCGTCTCATGATAAGAATTGTTAGTGTCATTGATACCAAATTACTGAATAATTCATATATAAAAATTCCATAGATTTATCATATAGATTATTATTTAATACCATAATAATTAAATACAATAAATATTTGAAATAATCTCATGTTAAATAATAACTTATTATCACCTAAATATTTCCTAAGTTTCAATACAACCTTAAGTCTATATTCCATTAAGGTAATTTTCCATATATAACTATTTTCTAATAATCATCATAATATTTAAGAATTTACCAATTTTTTATAGGCAAACTGTGTTCACAAATAGAATAAAAAAAATAATACATTTCAAGATTTTCTTAATAAATCCTAAGCAAATCAACATTTATCATTCTAATCAACAATTTATCATTTTCTTCATAATTAATAATTGAAACAACATATTATTAATTAATGATTAAATCCTAGTTTGTATATGAATAGATCTATTCACTATAAACAAACATCTACTCACAACCCAAATTATCCACATAAATAGGTATATCAAGTATGTCATATTATATTTATATACATTAAAAACCCTTAGCCACTGATTTTAAAATATCATAATATATACATATAAATAGTCTTACGTGTGTGTGTGTGTGTGTGTGTGTGTGTGTGTGTGTGTGTGTGTGTGTGTGTGTGTGTGTAAACACACACACATATGCGCATAATCTGTAAGTGTTAATTTATATATACATATATGTGTTTCTATGAACCATTCATAAAAATATATATTCATCTTTATGTATAATCCATAATTACATATATACATATTTATATATGTTCATATTCTAAGTACCCTACTTAAAAAATATAAATTCATATTTAAATAAATATAAAACACACTAACATCACACAACATTCAAACATGAATTAAATGCATTAAAATGTGACAAACTATTAAATATTTTTATGTAGCATATGGTAAATTGACTCCATAAAATCATTCATCTATTCATATTTCAGATAACTATTTATTATAAGGATACAAACCAACAAATAATGTTTATTTTTATCTTCACATAAGCCTATGTATATATGTCCAAGATGTTATGACCTATAGTAAATCTCAAACCAATACCAATCCATTGAATAAAGGTTTATGTTTCTCAACATAGTATCATAACAATAATTAAAGAACACATCTTAAAATTAAAAAACTCAATCGATACATAAACTAATCCAAAATGAAATTCATCCATCCCATACTACATTATAAAAGATCAATTCACAATTATTTATACAAAATTGATTCACATTCCACAAATAATCATTTAATCAACCCACAATATTCATACTCAGGTGATATAATATTTTATATACTATTGACCTAAAAATGTTTATATTTAGTCGACATATAAAGTATTTATACACAGTCTAAACATAATAATAATATATTCACAAATAACATTTGACTTGTATACACAATTAAGTCGAATAATGTCACTCAATTATCCATACAACATTATACCAAATCAACTCATAAATATCCATTTAAATTTAGTCATTGAATAATCATTTTGATACTATCAACTATAACTTTTATACACATCCAACATAACCTTTATACCCAATCGACAAACTATCAAATTAGTTGATATAATACAAAGATTTATGTATAGAGTATTAAAAATGAAAACACTTAGCCACTTTAAAATTAAAAAGCAATGAATACACAACCAAATAATTCTCAACAAATATATTTTTTAAATGTTCTAAATCCAAAAAAAAATCCATAAATCTAAAACATTATCCTAAGCCATATGGATAATGGATCGTGCAGTCATTTATTATATATCAACAAAATAAAGAACCACATAGTCCTTTCATTATATTTCAATGAATCAAAGAAACACACAGTCATATCATTTTGTATAATGAACATAGTCAATAAATGAACATTAAAACTCTATTTTGAATCCCTAAACCAAATCAATGTTTCAAATTGATTTAAAATCACTTAAACATTTTAAAACTTGCACTATATAACATACAAACAATTTGGCATATACAATAACATGCACAACTATGTGGATATACCATACAACAAACACATAGCCATATAAATAAACCATGAAAATTCACACTCAACTGTGCAAAACCACACAACTAGACACACAACCATGTAATAATCCAATACAAGGATTTCATTTCTAACATTAAACCCTAACCTTCCATATTTAATTTTCACACTAATTGAATCATTGATTTGATTCTGTGGAGGGATTTATCCTCCCACATGGTTGAATTCTTGTTCCATATAATGGTTTTTTTAAAATAACCCATTAGTATATTATAAACCCCATACACTTTTTATTTTATTGAGTGTATAATTTGAATACAAAATCTTAGAGTAATTTTAAAGGACAAACCTTACATCTTAGTGCCTGAAGTAGTCTTTCTCCTTTGTCTACTAGAAAGTTAATTTATTTCTTTATCTTCTCCTCTGTCTACCATGACTAACCTCAAAAATCCAAGAACTCCATCCTTTTATTATTTTTACAATCTCTTGCATGCATTTCAAAATCCTATAATATTATGGCAACCATTCTCTTCCATAATTTATCCAAGAAAGACTCACCATTAGACTAGAAATTTCTAGCATGCATCTCAAATATCCATAATACAACCACCAAACTAACAGTCTCCTCACCATTTCCTTCCAACTCATAGTCAAACCCTCACGATGCCAAGTTTGCATCAGTTGAATAACCGAGGAAGCCAAAACCATATGATGATTCTAGAATTAGCGTCGACATCAAAATATGTCAATTAACATAATTGTTATGTTTTAATAATAGTTAAAATTACTATCCACTAAACAATCAAACATAAAAGCTAAATATTACATAATCAAGACTTTATACTTAGATAACCATTAGGCAATTAAAGCCTAAGTCATCCAAGGTACCCCTTAGGTTTAGGTTAGATAAAGAGTATAAAAATCATTTTGTTATATGTTTAAAAATGCAACTTGTTTCCATGTCATGTATATATATGTTCTAATGATACTCTTTTATTGAATGTTACATGTACATGTTTATAAGGGTTATGTAGTCAACAAGAGCATAATCAAAACAAATATACCACTATCATATTAAATAATGACAACACATCATAATATAGAAAATAATAATAATTACAATGAGACTAATTATCATCAAAACATGAATATCAACCAATATCAACTATGATCATTTATGAATTAATTAAACATAATGAAATTAATGTAATTATTTAATAATGTGCTATGTGGTGTGTGTTTGGTTTCTTATCGAATTTCAAAACCTCTAATATTTTCATATATAGAATCCTCGTTGATGATACTCTCCCTCCATATCTATCTGAAGAGTAGCTTTCTCCCACATCCACCTCATAAATGCAACTGGTAATTAGCCCATAACCATGATAATCAATACAAAATGTTGCTAAAGAATAATAATACTAAACAAGCATTATCCAAATGCATATTATACAACTAACTAATCAAGTAATGAGTCACACAAAATAATCATTATATGTGTATCCATACATCAACACATAAAAATAGTTTACTACAATAGTAATTAAACAACATTAACCTCATAATATCTATTTAATGAGTAAATTAAATTTAATGAGGAAATTAGGATGTATCAACCCTCAAGAATGTGGGGGAACATATGTAATGTAATAACTCAAATAACTATACAAGAAAAAGAGAGAATGATGTGGATAAGTTCACTCATATAAATCAATATGTATGTAAATGAGAAAACCAAGGCAAGTTTTACTCAAAGAAAATGAATCAACCATTAAAAATGGATTATAGATTCAATTCTAATGTTTCACCCTAGTTAAATCAAGTTTGATCCATGTAAAAACAAATTTTCATTATCAAAAGGAAATGAACAATGTTCATACCCCCATCATGTATGCAGGTTTGATTGTGTAGTTTCACTCAATGTAAAACATATTTCATGATCAAAATAGAATGGACCATGTCCATACCCCCATCATGACCACAAATTTTCTAAGTATGAAGTTGAATGAAACCCATTTTATGTTGAACTATAAATAAGTTATTGTGTATATGTACATGAACCAATATCATGCCTCCTAAATTTGTAACAATTGATATAGAATTTATGCAATTATATACTGAATTTGAGAACTTTTATCTCAAATGTATGTATATGTGAAAATATGTAATCTTGTTATTGTAAAATATTGTGCATAGCTAATGCATATGCACTCAAATGTGTATGAATTTATGCTCAAGTGTCCATAAAGTGAATTCCTATGAATGGCATATGCCCTTATACTATTTATCAATATGCCCATATATGTCTTATATATGAAAAAATATAATATCTGAATGATCTAAATGTATAAAACATCTGAAATTTGTACTTTTATCTAATTTTCCACTTATGGAGGCTTATATCTATATGACAAGACCACTTTAATTCACCCATTTTGAGATGAGGGATGTATCCTATAAACCACTCATCTCAAAATAAAAGTTAATTGTATAATGTCATGTGTAAAGATAACATCATGTAATATCATTTGATCATGTAGGGAATATGTCATCATAGTAATGTATATATGTACCAAAGCATGTATGTAACATATGGAATGTTAAATAATAATAATAATAATAATAATAATAATAATAATAATAAGGAAGGAAGGAAGGAAAATGGGAAGAAAATGGCATGCAATCGAAGAAAAAATAAGATGGAAGTGCTAACACTTGCATTGGATATTACACACAATTATTTGAAGGTGGATCAACAAGCTTCAATGGAAGAAATCCACACAACTAAAGATAGGTTAGATTTTTCTGTTGGTGAAGCTATAAAAGGAATTAGTGCAAAAAAAGGAATTGAAGACTAGTGAGAGTATGGTTAATGGAGTGAAGTCCTATCTTTTGGATTCTGGCCACATTTTAGAAGAAGGAAGGGCAGGGGACAAAGTTGAAGATAGTTTTGATGGATTAGTGTTTTGTTTGAGGGACGGGCTCAAGGTAGGTGATGACAAAGAACTTATATGGGAATCATCTAAGTACTCTTAGGTTGTTTTACTAATAGAAGAGTGAGATCTTATGGGAAAATTTGTAGGGAAATGGATGGTGATTAGTGAGATTGAGTCTTAGGTGGAGGAGAGTTGGGGGAAGGATTTGAGGCAATATTTTTCCCTAAGGGTTTCTTCAAAATCATTTCATCCAATTTAGATTTGAAGAGTAAGGTTTTGAATCATCCTTTTTGGTCTATGAGAGGTGTGGGATTATGGCTTCAAAGATGGTAATCAAATTTTAACATTGTTTCAGTATAACAAGGTAGTTATCCTATCTAAATAAGATTATACAGACTCCCTTTGGAATATTGGGGTTTTCATTGCTTATTGTCCCTAGGCAACTTGTTAAAGTATTTTTTTGAAAATTGATCCTATAACTGAGAAGGGAATTTTGGCTTCATATGCAAGGATTAGGGTTTTAATGGATCTAGATTTTACTATTCCTGAAAACATTCTTATCAAAACATAGTGGCATTCATGGTCTCAATTTGTTTATATTAAAAACTTGCCTTTTAGATGTTTTAAGTGTAGGTGTATTGGACCAAATCAAAATTTATTTAATAGGGTCTCAATAGTATCTTCTTCAAGTTTGGGGCAAAATTTGAGGTTTGGAAACTAGTAGACTCTTTGTCTAGAGCCTTTTACATGTGTAATAATGGTAACTATTGGTCTAAGCAGGCTAAAAAATGTTATTTTAAGAATGGAAAGAATGTGGAGATGAACTATGATCTTAGTCCCATAAGTTTGATCCCTTTTTCTTCCAAGGTAATTGTTTCTCTTAGAACTCAAGAGGATTTACAGCCTAACCTATTGGATCAAAATGTTTCATCCATTAAAATTTCAAAAATTGAAGCCCTTATTGATAAATTGGATAAGGGAGATGAGTTGGTCCCTAATTCATTATTAAAAGGAGTGATTTTATTTCTAAACAGTCTCAGGTTATCAAAGCTATTCTTTAGATTTCTTCTCAAGTTTTTAGGGTTTATATGGTTAGTTTGAAGGATATTTCAAATAAGTTGGATGACTACCCTAAGATTGAGGCTCTTGATAGTGATTTAGAATTGAAGGATTATGATTTAGAGGAAGAGCTAAATTCTAAGGAAATTATCTCTATTTCTCAATCTCTAGGTTCCCTTTAGACTCCTAACTATGGTAAAGCTAATAAGCAAGGAAGTAAATTAGCTAAATAATGTGTAGCTTAGAAAGTATTAGTGAGAAAGCAAGGAAATATTTATAAATTCTTTGATCCTGATAAGAGAGAGGTGGAAATCCTCCCTTAGTCCATATGAAGCTTTTATCTTGAAATGTTAGGGGTCTTAATGCCCATAACAAAAGATGTTTGGTAAAGTGTTTGATATTTTTCAAAAATCCTGATTTGATTTTGATCCAAGAAACTAAGATGAGTTTGGATAAAGCTACTAGTTTGATAGAGTTAAGTTGGAAGAGATTGAGTAGCTCCTTTGTTGAATTTTCTAGGGCTTCAGGGTGATTGACTATTCTTTGGGTTCCCTCCAAAGTTCAAGTGGAAATGTTGGAGGTTAGAACAAAATGGAAAAATTTTAGAATCACATGACTCAAGATGGATTTGATTTTTTTTCTTTATAATGTGTATGGACCAAATGACTCTTATCATAAGCTCTTATTATGGAATGAATTATCTACCCTTCTATCTCACTATGTTGGTTCAAATATCATGTTGGGTGGAAATTTCAATGCCCTTTTATTACTTATGGAGAAATAAGGTGGAAGGGAAAATATTGCTCATGCTAATTTAGATTTCATTTAATTTCTTTCTAAAAATGAATTGATGGATATTTGGCCAAAGTAGGGGTTGTTTACATGGAGTAAAAAAAGAAGTGGTGAGTGAAACATTGTTGAACAACTAGATCAATTCTTGATTTGATCTAATTGGTTATCTCAAAATTGGATTTAAAAAAGTTCCATCCTTCCTTTCTCAAGGTCTAATAATTTACCTATGGATTTATGTATTAATGTAGATCATCCTCAAAATCCCTATCCTTTTAAATTTGAAAAAATGTGGCTTCAGGACTCTTCCATGTTTCATGGTAGTTTGGTGGAGGAATTGCCATATTCACTCCAGATTTCTGATGTTTAAGATATACAAAAAAGTTACAACTTATAAAAGGTCATCCTTAACACTAGAACATCGATTATTTCAAAAACATTTTTAAGGAAAAAATCCATGTTGAAGTGGACCTTGAAAATCTAAATCTGATGGTTTTTCAGAGAAGGAATGAATCAAGCTTCTTATTTGGTAGAAAAATGTTTAATGGGTGATTATGAGGAGTTATTAAAGAGAAGAAATATTTTAGAAATAAAAATTAAGAACTAATTGGCTAAAAGAAGGCGATTAAAACTCTACTTTATTTCATAATTATGTTAGAATTAAGCATAATGTTTCTCACATTTTGAAAATTCATTCTTCTGAGGGAAAGTTTTTGGATACTTGTTGGTTGAATATTTTGTTGATCAACGTATTGATAAATAAAATAGGTCTGATCAGCCAAAGTAGGAAGATTAGTCGTCCAAATGTGTAGGTTTACCACATCAGAAGGGCACTGATCTCTCCTCTCATCAAGGGGAGGTTCCCTATATATGTATATATACACACACACACACACACACACACACACACACATATATATATACATACATATATATATATATATATATACATATATATATATGTATATATATATGTGTGTAGATATATATATGTATGTATGTGTATATATATATACATACATATATATATATATGTAGATATATATATGTATGTATGTGTATGTATATATATATATATATATATATATATATATATATATATATAAATAGAAAATAATACTCAAGGGTAGGACAAACCATCCATCTCTCTTTCTTTCGAGATGATGTGTGCAAATCAAAGGAAAAACTCAAGGGAAATGACAGACAACACTCCTCTTCTTTCAGAAGTACTATTTATCAAACCACAAGAATACTCCTAGTATTAACAACAAAATGTAGCAAAGGCTGTAATAACTAGCAAATTGAGATGCATCACAAAGTCTCCACCTGAATTGCTCAAGAGTAAGATACGAAGGACAATGAGGGCACAAAGTCGTCCTAAGGTCCTTTACATAGAAATGAAAATGAAACACACTAAAGGCAATTATGGGGGCACAAACTCTCTCCACACTTGACTCTTCAGGACACCTTCCTGACTGTTGTCACTAATTCTGCTTGTTGAATTAAAGGAATAGAAGATATATTAAGGAAAAAGACATAAGAACAGTTTCCCCAACAACAAAGATATCATACAACAAAGTCTAAAAAATCACTTGCTTTCTTAATCCAATAACAAAATATGATCAACAAACTAAACTCAAAGTCTCAGAAGTGCCTTTCAATTTGGGCAAAGTTTCATTTTGATTGTCAAAAAGAGATCCATTTACAATAAAAGAGAGTCCCTTATATAGCCACTTTAAGAAGGACTCGAGAATAGTAACACATCATGTTGCATTGAAATATATTAAGAAGATAGGCTGGAACTTAGGGGCATTTACCCATTTGATTTTATCAATGTAGAGAAACAAGTCATGCTATTGAAAGTTTGAAACTTTCAATGTCCACCTGGCAATCTGATCCTTCCTTCATCGTTCCTCCTTTTCTAGTTAGTTGAATCAAGTCCTGGATTCAATTTGCTATTCTGTTCCTTCCTCACTTTTTGCTGGTCTTGGCCTTGAAGTCTGTGAATGCATTCGGGTCTGTAGATTCAAAGGATCAATGACTATTTTATGAGATTTAAAATTGACGTTCAAGCGCCCGTCACTATGTTTTCAACGGCTAGTTTGCTGTCTTGAATTTGACATCTTCAGGCGCGTCACCCCTTGGTCCTTCTTCGGCTTTTATGTTTGGCACTTTCTCAAAAAGAACCTCCCCTTTCAGGCCTTAAGAAATGATCTACCTTGGGTTGAGAAGAGCCCCCTACAAAGGTATCTTCCCTTCAGACGGTCTTCAAATGGCCTTCGGGCTTATTTATTCTAGCGGGTTGCTAGATTCTTCCTTCGAATTTATCATTTTATATCTTTTTAAAGGGAAGGTGACCTTTCAGCTTCAGGGATGTGTCCTATAATTTGGCAGTCGAGAGTCCCCTACAAGGGTACCTATCCTTCAGGGTCCTTCGATGGCCTTTGCCTTAGAAGTCTCTCATGGCCTTTTCCTTAGTGGACTGTCTCTCGAGCTTTCTTCACGAGTATTTTCCTGCAGACAAAAAGTCCATAGAATTTCCATTTTGTTCCGTTTGCCTTTGAGAATTTCCTTTGGGTTTTCTTCCCATAGTCACTTCTTGAATTCTTTCAGACTTTTTGTCTAAAGGAATTCCTTCGGACAAAAGTCCAAAAGAATTATGCCTTAGACTTTTTCAAATGCCTTAAACAAAAATCTAAAAGAATTTACCTTTGCAGCCTTCTTTAAAAATGACCCTTTCAAAGGGTATTTTTGTCAACCAAGTGCCCTCCACAAGGGCACTTGTCCTTTAGGAAGCTCTCTTGAACTTTTACATTTGAACCACTCCATTGAACTATCATAGTGAACTGCTCTGTTGAACCACTTCATTGAACCACGACAATGAACCGCTTGGTTGAAACAAATGTTAAACCAAGCCGATGAGCCAAGATTTAAACCAAAATGGTTCAAGCTAATGGTTCAATTGAATGAACCAAGCCTTTGAACCAAGTGAATGAACTAAGTCGTTGAACCATTTTTTTTAACCAACCGTTGAACCATGTTTTGGTTGAACGATTCAAATGAAGCCTTTGAACCATGTGTTTGAACCTACCTTTGAACCAAAAGACATTGAACCAACTGTTGAACCAAGCTTTGGTTCAACGGTTCAAATAAAGCCTTGAACTAATTGATGAACCATTTGATTGAACCAAAGGTTGAACCAAAATGTTGAATCAAAGCAGATGAACCCCTCGAGTGAAACAAAGCATTGAACCGCTTGGTTGAACCAAGCCATTGAACCATTCCTTTGAATGAACACGTCGTTGAACCAAAAGCGTTGAACTGATTGAACCTTAAACTCATTGAACCTTTGAACCAAAGTGGTTCAACGGTTCAATGGTTCAATGGTTCAAGCCTCTTTTGCTTAAATGCTTACCGATAGACATTTTTGATTAAACCAAGGGACTAAACCAATCCTAAAAATGACCAAGTGTTAGAAACTGATTCTTTTGGTTAAACCCACCTGCAAAAGCCTTTGAACCTATAGAAATGAACCTACTTATAGAGTCTATAGAAATCAACCTATAAAGCCCATTGAACTTGGCCTGTAGAGTCCGTAGATTTTCTCTTCCTGCTGAGTCCATAGATTTTCTCTTCCTGTTGAGTCCGTAGATTCAAGCCTGTAGAGTCCATAGATTTAAGCCTGTAGAGTCCATAGATTTCTGAGAAGCTTAAAAAATGAGGAATTTGAATGCCTAGGATAAATTTTTAAAAAGGGAAGAGACAATTTTGGTCTGTAGGACCAAAATAGTTCAAATGTTGTCCCAAAAATGAGTGATATTTTTTGGGGGACAACAGCTGGCTCTAGTTGGGGAACTTTTGTCAATTGCAAAAATAATTGAAAGGAGTAGAATCTAGAATCTTTAGTGTCTTCATGTGTACCATTGGGTTACAGAGTCATGCTACCCAGAAATGAAAGGCATCAAAAATGGAAACAAATAAAACAAAATAGAATTAAAAATTGTACAAAAATACATATATACAGTTGTAATGATCTGATATTTCAAGAGTTGAAGTGTTTTAGATGCTGCCCATTGTGAGGCAGAGAAAAGAGTGTGCCATCTTGATATTTTAGTAGAAATCTATTTTCACCAATGTGCTAATGAATTATAAATGGGCCTCTCCAAAGGGAGTCAAACTTTCCATGCATCCCCTTTGGTTCTCTCCTTTTGTCCCACAACAGGACTTGATCCCCAATCTGGAAATCATGATTTATGGCCTTCTAGTCAAAGAGTTTCTTTACTAGACTTTGATGAGAAGCAATTCTATCCACCACCATGGTTCTCTATTCCTCCATCTCAGTCAAGCACATGATTCTATTATCAAGAGAGCTTTCATATGTCTGATCTTCAATTGCTTTTGCCAATTTCAAGGCTGACAATTCTAAGGTGATTGATATCTCAGCATTGATACCATAAATAATTTGAAAAGGAGACATATTAATTGCCCTCTTTGGTGTGATTTTTTCTACCCATAGAGCATTAACCAATGCTTTATGCCATGTCCTTTGATTGTCATCTGTTAGCTTCTTGATGATAGTTACCAGGTTCTTATTGCTAGATTCAGCTTGTCCATTCCCTTATGGAAAATAATCAGAAGAGTGAGAGAGTATAATTACATAATGGAAACATAATTATTTAATCTCTTAAGAGGTGAAACAAGTTGCATTATTAGTAATACTTTTGATTGGAACTCCAAACCTGAAAATGATATTCTCTTTGAGGAAGTTGCATACAACTTCTGAAGTAGCATGCTTAGTTGGGATTGCTTCTACCCACTTGGTAAAATAGTTAGTTGCTGTAAGGACATAATCATGTCCATCACTTGAAGATGGATTTATTGTCCCAATAAAATCAATCCCCCATTGCTGGAAAGGTTCTTCTATGATCACTGGCTTGAGAGGCATAGCAGCTAACTTGGGTCTTCCAATAAATTGCTGACAGAGTTCACATTTTCTCACCCACTTATGTGCATCTTGGAAAAGAGTTGGCCAGTAATATTTGGCTCACAAAATCTTGTGAACAGTCATAGGAGCAAAAAAATGTCTTCCACAGGCCAGATTGTGGAAAGATTTCAAAAGCTAGCTTTGTTTCTCTTTGTCTACACAGCGAAGTAATACTCCATTTATGCTTCTCTTATACAAGCCGTTATCCCAAAGGAAAAAATTTGTAGCTTTCAACTTGATAGTCCTCCTTTCTTTGTAAGAAAAATAAGTAGGACATTCACCATAAGTAAGGAAATGAGTGATACCTGAATACCACTCATTGGTAGTGGAGACAAAAAGGACTATTGGAGTCTTTTCCACTTTAGTTTCTTCACGTTGTGTGTCTTCTAGATTATTGTCAGCAATTAATTGGCATAGGCCTTTACCCCTAACCAACTTTGTTGACTTAATGTCTAGATCAAACTCTTGGATCTTTGCAATCCAATTACCTTTTTTTGTTCCAAACTCCTGCTAAGTTAATATAGACTAGACTGTAGTGTCAAGAACTAAGACAATAATGTGTGAATTCATAATATAGAAGTGGAAATGTTTGACTACTTTCACCAACACATACGCATGCTTCTCTGCATTTGAATACTTCATTTCATGGGTTTTGAGAGGGCAACTCATGAAAGAGATAAGAGATACCATACCTTCCTTGTCCTATTGAACAAGAGTTGCTGAAAGAGTGTGTTCAGATGCATAGCTGTATATGATGAAATCTTTGTTGTAATCTGAACAAACCAAGGTAGGGGCATGAGCAATGGCAGTCTTGATATCTTGAAATGTTGATTTACCTTCTTTAGTCCACCTAAAGATGGTTTTCCCTTTCATCATGTTCACAATGTGTCTAGTCTTTTCAAAAAATTTGGGGATGAACCTCCATAAGAAATTCATCTTTTCAAAGAAAGAATGAACATCATTTTTGCTTGTAGGCAAATTAAGCTCTTGAATAGACTTGACTCTGTCTGAGTCAATCTTTATGCCTTCTTTTGACACAATGTGTCCAAGGAGTTTCCCCTTTGTTACTCTAAAAATAGACTTTTTAGGATTTAAGGAAATACCATTCTGGGAGTAGCGCTCCAACACTTGTTGTAAGTGGCGTACATGATTAGATTGACGCTTTGAAAAGATAGTCAATTCATCAAGGTATACCACTATGAATTTACCAATCTCATCTTTGAAAGCTAGATCCATTGCTCTCTAAAAGGTAGCACCAACATTTATTAAACTAAAAGGCATTCTTCTATATGCAAATGTACCCCAAGGTGTGGTGAATGCAATCTTGTGTTGGTCTGCTTCACCAATTTCAACTTAATTATATTTTGAGAAGCCATCCAGCATTGATTACATCTCTGAACCTATCACTATTTGAAGCACTTGATCCATAATTGGCAAAGGATAATTATCTTTCAAAGACGCTTGATTTAGATTCCTAAAATCTACACAAATGTGAATTTCACCATTCTTCTTCCTTACAGGCACTATGTTTGCAATCCATGTGGAATGATGGATTGGGAAGATGATTCTAGCATTTAACATTTTTTGTATCTCAGACAGAATAATACTTGATATTTTTGGATTATACTATCTGGATTTTTGATTTTAGGGCATTGAGTCAGCCTTGAGAGGAATGTCATGGCGAATTTCATCAGGTCTAAGAAACTTCAAGTCTTCATAAGAATATGCTAAGACATCTATGTATTGATAAAGTAAAGAGGTGAAATTGAATCTTTCTTTAGGGGTGCAACACTTACCAATATTAACCATCTTGGAATTTTCTTCAATGGTCAGATTCACTTGATTGAATCCCTGAGAGAAACTGGAATCTCTTTGCTGTTGTTTGATGAATATATCATGCTTGTCAAAAAACTTCTCAAGAGAAACCAGGCCTTTGGGAATTTTGTTTCTTTTTATCTGTAAGAACTCTTCATTTATATCTAAACTAGATTTAGAGGCTGATTCATACTTCTGAGGTTCGCTACCTTCAAAACATAGTTGTTCAAAATTGTCTTTTCATTCTAGGAAGGCAATGATTTGATAGTCATCATTGAATACTTGCCAATGATTAGCATTGTCAAGAATACTTGGTCTATAGACCAACTCAATAATATACCTATCTTCTTTGAAATCTAAATGAAGAACTAAGAGAGTTCCTGAAATACCAAGTGCATCAGCTCTATCAATAGACTCTCTGGGTATGGCAAAATTTTTGAAAGCATCAAAGATTTCAATTTGGTCCTAAACCAAGTTACGGTAGTGGCATAATCTTTCATTCTTGGTTTGGTATAAGTTCCTCACTTGACAAACCACTAATTCAACATCCCCTTTGGCATGAAAAAACTTGATGCCTTTGTTTTGAGTAGCCTTCATGCCAAGCAACAGAGATTCATATTCAGCTGTATTATTAGTGTTGCTAAACTGTAATTTGTAAGATGAAGGGAACATATCTCCTTGAGGAGATATAAAAACAATCCTAGCTCTTGAACCGATAGAGGAATAGATACCATCAAATTCCAAAGTCCATATCTCATTTGATACTAATTTTTCTTTAGACTTTCCTTCATCAGAGATGGAGGGTCCTTGTTGAACTAGTTTTTCTATTGTTCTTGTTGAACTGATTTTTGAGTTGACACTTTCAAGAATTATATTAGGTGTTTCATTTACTTCATCTGTAGATAGAAAATAGCTATCCATACCTATGGATTCAAAAAGAATTTGAGCTTCAGGGGTTGATGTCTGGGTGACCACATATTTTGCTTCCTTTTCAGGGAGCAACCTCTTCATTACGCCTTGGATAGGGATCCTTGCCTTAAATAGATCCATGCTTAGTTCTCCTCCCACATCCTTAAAAAAATTTCATCCAAGCAAAATGACATAGGATGCTAGGATGTCAGCCACCAAGACAGTCATCTTGATTCTCTTGTCTAGAAAGGCTGCAAATGTAAATTGGGCATCTTTGATTTGCCCCAACAATGGTACTTGCTTGTTCTCCATGGAGAAACATCTCCCAAATGTCTTAGTCAGTGTGAGACCAAGAGACTTAGCTACTTTAGCAGGCATGACATTGTAGATGCGCCTGAGTCTAAAATATAGTTACTCAGCTTGTGGCCATTAATTTACAGGGAAACATAGAAAGGTTCTATTTTTTTAGGAGCAGCTGGGGGAGTAATGACCAGATTATTTGGAATAGGCATGTTCTTTGGAGAATCAAGAGTTAATTTTTTAGCCTTTTGTCTTGTAGGGATGGTTTGGTTCTTGACATATTGGACCAGCTTATTCAATTGATCAGGATTAGACTACAAATATTTGAACTCAGACATTTGTATTTTTGTCTTTTTGACATGATCGATTATGTCAAATGGCTGAATTGAGCTAGGTATAGAGAAAGGTAATTCAACCTTCTAAGTTTTAGGAGGGATGGGAGTTGGGCTAGTTTACAAATTTGAAGTAGAAGGGGAAGGCAAAATTGATGTATTTGCCTTTTGGGTGATTACCAAATCCTTTCACTAAAAAGGCAGAATGGTTCCACGCTTAGCAATCATGACTGTTGGCTGCGGTTGATCTTATATCTTCTCTTTATCAACTTGTTGGACTGATTGGTTCTTGGACCTGGTAAACACTGCATATGATCCATCAAAAGCTTCTCTTTTGCTTTTGGGTTCATCCTAGTAGTTCAGGAAACTAATGTGGGAGTCGCCAGTTGATTCTTCTTGATTATCATCAAGAAGATCAACATCATTTTCTTGATTCAATTTAGGCTGGAAAGAGAACTCTGATTCTGCTTCAAGATATCTCATTGCTAAATTGGTTGGAGGAGCTTCTAGGACAAGTTTCTCTTATGGGGGAGGAAGGTGATTATATTGCCCTTGATTCCTGACATCATTGCCCTGATATGACTGATTTGGGAATGTCCTATATGAAGGAGCAAAAGACATTCCTTGAGCCATTTGCTTTTTGAGAGCAAGCAACTCATTTGCCTATTTCTGCACCATTAGATCTGTGGTGCTTGTAGATGAATATTCAGAAGATGATGAAGCTCTATTTCTATTTGGATCTCTTCTTGTCTTCCCTGCTAAGATGAGATCATCTTCTACCTTAGTGGCCAAATGTTGAGCTGCAGTAAGATCTATTTGACCAGCACGTCTCAAGAGAAAACTTACTTCAGGTAACTGAGAATTAATGAAAAAGCATTTGAGATTTTCAGCTGTAGGTCGAGCTATTACAAGAATTTTGTTCCTCAATTTGTCAAATTTGGCTATGAAGTCTCTCATAGGCTCATGAGGCTCTTTCTTCATCTACGTAAGTTGAGCTAGAAGTGCATGTGCATCTTTTGTAAGTTGAATCTAGCTTCAAAATTATCTTTGAGAGTATTCCAATTAGTTACTGATCGAGCCTGTAGATGATAAAACCAATCTGTACCAGCACCTTGTAGTGTCTCCACAAAAATCTTGACTTTTACATCTTCAAATTCTACTCTAATTACTCCACAAGCTATGCTGAAGGCTGCAATGTGTTCATCAGGATGAACTTTCTCATCACCATAGAATTTGGAAAAATTCTTCCTTGAACTGTGTGGAAGCTCATGTAGAGGTGGAGTAAGATTGAGAGGACCAAAAGCATTACCCCAGGGGCCTTGAAATGCCATTATAGGATTATGAAAAGGAGGGATAACAAATCTCAGAGGGGTAATTATAGGCAAAGCTTTATCAACAATAGAAGTAGATACTTCTTCTGGCAATGGAGATCTGACTTTAGTAGGAGGAAAGCTCTTGGTTCATTGGAGACGAGATGGTGAAGGAAACTGATCAAAATCACTTTGCTATACCAACTCGAATACAGGATCAACAATCCCTTTAGCTCTTTGGCTTTATGTATACCTTGAATCTGCCAGATTGTGAAACAAAAATGGAAAAGAATTGACCTTGCTTCAGTTAAAGCTTGAGGATTTAAATTGTGCATTCTTTCCCAGTTAGTGTGGAGGTGAATGGATAGATTATAAATGGTTAATGGATTTTATATCCCCAGCGAAGTTGCCAAAAACTATTGGTTGAATATTTTTTTGATCAACATATTGATAAACAAAATAGGTCTGATCAGCCAAAGTAGGAAGATTAGTCATCCAAATGTGTAGGTTTACCACATTAGAAGGGCACCGATCTCTCCTCTCATCAAGGGGAGGTTCCCTATATATATATATATAAACAAAAAATAATACTCAAGGGTAGGATAAACCATCCATCTCTCTTTCTTCAGAGATGATGTGTGCAAATCAAAGGAAAAACTCAAGGGAAATGATAGACATCACTCCTCTTATTTCAAAAGTACTATTCATTAAACCACAAGAATACTGCTAGTAGTAACAACAAATTGTAGCAAAGGATGTAATAACTAGCAAATCGAGATGCAACACAAAGTCTCCACCTGAGTTGCTTAAGAGTAAGATACAAAGGACAATGAGGGCACAGAGTCATCCCAAGGTCCTTTACACAGAAATGAAAAGAAAACACACTAAAGGCAATTAGGGGGGAACAAAGTCTCTCCACACTTGACTCTTTAAGACACCTTCCTGAATGCTGTCACTAATTTTGCTTGTTGAATTAAAGGAATAGAAGATATATTAAGGAAAAAGACATAAGAACAGTTTCCCCAACAACAAAAATATCACAACACAAAGTCTAAAAAATCACTTGCTTTCTTATTCCAATAACAAAATATGATCAACAAACTGAGCTCAAAGTCTCAGAAGTACATTTCAATTTGGGCAGAGTTTTGTTCTGATTGTCAAAAAGAGATCCATTTACAATAAAAGAGAGTCCCTTATATAGCCACTTCAAGAAGGACTTAGGAATAGTAACACATCATGTTACATTGAAATCTGTTAAGAAGACAGGCTAGAACTTAGGGGCATTTACCCATTTGATTTTATCAATACAGAGAAATAAGTCACGCTATTGAAAGTTTTCAACTTTCAATGTCCACTTGGCAATCTAATCCTTCCTTCATCGTTCCTCCTTTTTTGGTTAATTGAATTAGGTCCTGGATTCAATTTGTTGTTCTATTCCTTCCTCACTTTCTACTGGTCTTGGCCTTGAAGTTTATGAATGCATTCGAGTCTGTATATTTAAAGGATCAATAGATATTTTATGAGCTTTAAAATTGACATTCGTGCGCCCGTCACTATGTTTTCAATGGTTAGTTCACTGTCTTGACTTTTACGTCTTCAGGTGCATCACCCCTTGGTCCTTCTTCAGCTTTTTTGTTTGGCACTTTCTCAAAAAGAACCTCCCCTTTTGGGCCTTAATAAATGATTTGCCTTGGGTCGAGAAGAGCCCCCCACAAAGGTATCTGCCCTTCAGGTGGTCTTCAGATGGCCTTCAGGCTTCTTTATTCTAGTGGGTCACTAGATTCTTCCTTCAGATTTCTTGTTTTATATCTTCCTAAAGGGAAGGTGACCTTTTAGCTTCAGGGATGTGTCCTACAGTTTGGCAGCCGAGAGTCCCTCGCAAGGGTAGCTATCCTTCAGGGTCCTTCGGTGGCCTTCACCTTAGAAGTCTCTTGCGGCTTTTTCCTTAGCGGACTGTCTCTTAGGCTTTCTCCACGGGTATTTTCTCACGGACAAAAAGTCCACAAAATTTCCATTTTGTTTTGTTTGCCTTTTATAATTTCCTTTGGGTTTTCTTCCCGCAGTCGCTTCTTGAATTCTTTCAGACTTTTTGTCTGAAGGAATTCCTTTAGACAAAAGTTCAAAAGAATTATGCCTTAGACTTTTTCAAATGCCTTAAACAAAAATCTGAAAGAATTTACCTTTGTGGCCTTCTTTGAAAATGACCCTTTCGAAGGGTATTTTTGTCAACCAAGTGCCCTCCGCAAGGGCACTTGTCCTTCGAGAAGCTCTCTTGAACTTTTACATTTGAACCACTCCTTTGAACCATCATAGTGAACCACTCCATTGAACCACTTCGTTGAACCATGGCAATGAACCGCTTGGTTGAACCAAACATTGAACCAAGCCGATGAACCAAGCTTTGAACCAAAATGGTTCAAGCTGATGGTTCAATTGAATGAACCAAGCCTTTGAACCAAGTAGATGAACTAAGTCATTGAACCATTTGTTTGAACCAACCGTTGAACCAACCATTGAACCAAGCTTTGGTTCAAAGGTTCAAACAAAACCTTGAACCGATTTATGAATCGTTTGATTGAACCAAAGGATGAACCAAAACGTTGAAACAAAGCAGACAAACCACCTGAGTGAAACAAAGCATTGAACTGCTTGGTTGAACCAAGCCATTAAACCATTCCTTTGAATGAACCTGTTGTTGAATTGAAAGCGTTGAACTAATTGAACCTTGAAATCATTGAACCTTTGAACCAAAGTGGTTCAATGGTTCAACAGTTTAATGGTTTAAGCCTCTTTTGCTTGAATGCTTGCCGATAGACATTTTTGATTGAACCAAGGCACTGAACCAATCCTAAAAATGACCAAGTGTTATAAATTGATTCTTTTGGTTGAACCTGCCTACAGAAGCCTTTGAACATGTAGAAATGAACCTACCTGTAGAGTCCGTAGAAATCAAGTCTATAGAAATCAACCTGTAAAGCCCATTGAAATTGGCCTGTAGAGTCCGTAGATTTCCTCTTCCTCCTGAGTCTATAGATTTTCTCTTCCTACTGAGTCTGTAGATTCAAGCCTGCAGAGTCCATAGATTTAAGCCTATAGAGTCTGTAGATTTTTGAGAAGCTTGAAAAATGAGGAATTTGAATGCCCAGGACAAATTTTTAAAAAGGGAAGAGACAATTTTGGTTTGTAGGACCAAAATAGTTCAAATGTTGTCCAAAAAATGAGTGATATTTTTTGGGGGACAACAATACTCAATCAAAGATTCAGAGTGAACTTGCTAGTTTCGTTAAAAACTTGCTTAATGATGGTAAGGCTTCTAATATTTGGGCTCAAAATGTTAATCTCGAGTATATTCCTAAGTTGATTTCTCCATAGTAGAATGAAAAACTCTTGGCTCTTTTTAATTTAGAGGAGGTAGAATTAGTGGTGTTTGAAATGGATAAGGAAAAGGATCCTAGACCTAATGGGATTCCTACAACCTTCTTTCAGTCTTTTTGGGAGATAGTGGGGGAAGAGGTGTTTCAAATAGTGGAAATTTGAGAATGAGAAAGAAGGTAATCTTGGGTTTAAATGTTAATTTCATCTCTCTTCTTCCTAAAGATAATATATATAAAAATTTTGGTGAGTTTTGTCCTATTTCTTTATGCAATACAATGTATAATATAATCTCAAAATCAATGGTGGTTAAGCTTAGACCTATTTTGGATTCCTTGATCTTAGAAGAACAAGATGGGTTTATTCCGAGTAGGAACATTTAGGAAGGTATAATAATTTCTCATGAAATCATCCATTCTCTAGATATCACTCATAAGAAGGGAATGATGCTAAAATTAAATATCCATAAAGCTTATGATATCGTTAATTGGCACTTTCTGATCAAAGTTCTTGAAAAATTCAATTTTGAAAAAGATTGGTGTGATTGGGTTTTTAGTTGTGTCTTTGGGCCAAAGTTTTCTATTAAACAATGGATGTCTACATATTTTTTTTAGTGTTTGAGGGCTATTAGGCAAGTGAATCCTCTATCCCCATTTATTTTTATTCTATTGGTTGAGGCCTTGGGATGTGCAGTGAATAAAGATAACGAGGTTTCTAGTTTATAGGGTATTCATGTTTCGAAAGGTTTCAAAAATCTCACTCATTAGTAGTTTGCTAATGACATTTTTCTCTTTGGTTAAGATTTTATATGTGAAGCTCAGGTATACAAATCTATTTTCTCTAGTTATGATACTACCTCTGGTCAAATGGTGATTGTGATAAAATCATATTTTTTTTCATTAATTGCTTTGAACAAGAACAAGTAATTTCCTTGGTTTTGGGTTTTAATATTGGGAAACTCTCATCTAAATACTTCAAAGTTCCCTTATTCTGTATAATGGGTAAAGGTATTCACTAAGAAGGTTTGATCAATTCTTTTAAGGCTCATTTGGCCTCTTAGCAAGGAAGATGGCTTTCTTTGTTGGGTCAAATTACTCTTATTAAGTCAATTTTGAGTTCTCTTCCCATCTATTGTCTCTCTATTCTACAACCACCAAGTCATGTGGTTAAGGTCTTGAATCAAATTATAAAGGATTTTTTATGGAAATTTAATCAGATTAAGAAGAAAATACCCCTGATGAAGTGAGAAAGGGTCTAAAAAGTTAAGAAGATGGGAGGAGCAGGTGTGAAAAGCTTAAGTCTCCAAAATAGGGCTCTTAGAGATAAACTAGTTTGGGGAATGATTTCAAAACCAATTTCTTTATGGTGCAAACTTTTGAGAAGAAAATATCTTGATTTAAATAACCCTTGGAGCATGGTTTCTATTACTAACCCCGAAAAAGGTTAACACTTTTATAAATTTTTGTTGAATTATAGGTCTTCAATTTTTGAACATGTTTCTTAGACCATCAATATTGGATAGACAATAAAATTCTGGGAAGACTCTTGGAATGGGCATAAACCATTATCAGATCTTCTACACTTGGAGGAGGATAAAAATATTTGCATTATGGCATGGGGTGTTTTGTTTGAAAATTATTTGGAATTGAATTAGATTAATGGTTTGTCTTCTTGAAATTGGAATATTTTGAGGATTTGGAGATTTTAGAGGATCATTGTGTTCAGTTAAGGGATTATATACAGAATCATAAAGTTCTATTAAATACCAAATAGGATTCAATTCATTGGATAGGGGCCAAATTAGGCATTTATACAGTGAACCTTGGATATCAAATGATTGAGGTTATTGAAGATGCATTGAGATGGGTGAGATTCTTGTGTTGGACAATATAAGTCTCTAAAAAGTAGGGGCTTTCTCCTAGTTAGTTGTGTATAATCATATTCTCACGTAGGATAGGTTGGCTAAAATTGGTTTTTTGGGCCCTTCTCATTGTAGTCTTTACAAAGTGGAGGATGAAACTACCAATCATATAATTTATTATTTTGCCTTTGTTTCATAGTGTTGGGCTTGGTTGTGTTGCAAACTTGAATTGTCTTAGACTTTCCCCCTTTATCTATTCAATGCTTTCTCCTCGTGGGTTATTGGAGATTGTAAAAATTTGCTTTATGGTTCATGGAGAGGTAGTCAAGCTAATCTATTGTGGATAATTTGGAAGGAAAGAAATCAACACATATTTGAAGGTAAAGAAAGATATGTTGCCATAATTTTAAAAGAGTTAGAGGTTGTTATTTTAGAGGTCATCTCTTCTCATATTAAGTGAAATAATGGTTATCTTCAACATGGGATATGAGTGTTACATCTCAAGTTCTCGCTAAGCAAATTTATTTGATTATCTATGGATTTTTATGGTTAGAAATTTGATTTGATTATTATTTAGCTAAGTTGTAAGTCATATGATGTTATGTCAAAGATGTATGTTGTTTTGATTTCATGATTACATTGCTATGCCCTACTTGTATTCTATATTATTTACTTAGTGAACATGTTGATCTGTTATTACAACAATATTTTATGATATATATCATGATGTTATAGGCTAACTACCTTCTTATCATGAGTTTGATGCAGTGATATATATCATGATGTTATGGGATAAGTACCTTCTTGTCATGAGTTTGATGTAAGAGAGATTCATACCTTAAATCATGATGGAGGGATATCATCATCAGAGAGGGTGTCATAAATGGAGGTGTTGGGGGATGATAAAGGACTCAACTAAAACCCATGCACACACCATATTAGATGGCATTCGTAAGATGCATTGTTTGAATTGTTAGAGTTAGTATATTTTTGATGTTATCTGTAGTTAGATGATTGATTATGTGTGTTAGTTCAGTTTAATGCTTATGTGGAATTAATATTGTGTGATTGCATTATGGATATTATACATAGATGTGATGTATAATATAACAGTATGATTATGTCATGTGGAATTAATGATTGAACGTAAATTTTCATGATTAGTATTTAGTTACTATCACATATAGCCTAACCATCATGTCTTAGTAATGTTTGAGAACATTATCCAGTTATCTTTATGATATCAAGAAAATCATTAAATGGCTTCAAGGCCTTAATATATACATAGACAATCTATACAACAAAATAACTATGTTTTTATAATTAGGATTGGTATAATATGATGTGATTTACCATTTTTCATAACATAATGTAAATGGATTTATTATTAAGTCATATTATTATTATTATTATTAATTCATTAGAAAAATATATAAATAGGAAAAAAATTATACACCTGGAGTAAAACAAATAAAACCAATAAAGTAATATGGCAATTGTGTTATAATTAGAATAAAACAAATATTTTTAGTTTTGCTTGAGGTGAATTAGAGAAAAGTAGAAAATCTTGGTGGTTTATGGAAGTTTTTAGAAAAATAGAAAAAATAAAAAGTCATGCAATGGAGAAAATAAAGTAAGAGTGGTGTGGTGTAAGCGAGGATAAGAAGAGAAGAGGAGAAGAGAAAAAGGCACATGAAGTGGAGAAGAGGATATAAATAAAAGTGGAGAGAAAGAGAGTTGAATGGAATACAAAAGAAAGGAAGATATTCTTATTGTGCCATCTCAATATTTTACCAAGTAGGCCATGTTATTTATGTGGAATCAAAAAAATAAATTCTATGTATATTAAATTAAGCGCTACATGAGGATTGTATGGATTTCTATGTTTTAACAATTAAATTGTGATATTGCATTTTTATATGGGCTGAATATAGATAAAGTGCATACTATTGTGTTATGTGAATATATAAAACTACACCCTAATCTATTGTAAACTGAGAGTATGTAGAAATGAATTATAAATGACTATGTATTGGATTAAAAATCTTTAAAATATACATTGAGAGGTCTCCTGAGAATTAGATAGGGTAACTAATGCCATATATTGCATGTTATCAACAACCATTGTGTTTTTTGATTCATAGTTTGATTGATCATTATAGATGACTAATGAGATGATCTTCACTTCTAATCATAAATATAAAATAATATAAAATAATCAAAATAGTTAAACATGGCCAAATACACACACGCACACGCACACGCACACACACACACACACACACACACACACACACACACACACACACACACACACACACACACACACACACACACACACACACACACACACACACACACACCATCTAAATTTAGGTTTCTTTTTTATTCCTCTATCTTTCATCAATCTTCTTACCTTTTGAACATTGTCCCACTTCTGCATAGATGTCTAACATAAGAACACAAGGTGCATCATTTTTAGGATCTAGCTCAAAAATGAAATTTGTTGTAAATACTCATGGCCCTATATTCTTATTTGAATAATTTGATGTATTCTATATTGGGTCATGGATTCTATGAATTAAATTGAGGTAATTCAATTATTTATAATTAACTAATCCTAATAACTAATCTGATTAGGATTAGTCATAGGATTAGTTATTTTATTGAGTTAATTAATTTGATTATCTTAGTTGTATATTGATTAACACATGTAACACTTAAGGAACATATAATCAATATTCATCACTTAAGTAAACTAGATGAAGAGCATTGTGTATTTGTATCCTACCTTTTGTATGTTTCCACATCTTATATACATGCCTATCAGGGTGTTTATGATTGTAACATCAATCTGAAAAAAATATGGTTTCAATTATTCTTTGATGAAACTCCATACCATGTTCCAAAGTTCCCATAAGTTGGTATATACTCCATGGAATGCCTTTGAGTTGCCTTTGCATCTTTGTTCTATTAGGTGTTTGCTTGAAATGTTTGCTTTGTTTGCCTTATATCTATTAGAAGGTGATCTCCATCATGAAATGTATCCTTTGTTTGTTGTAAATTGATCATGAATTGGAAATAATTGAATAGGAATAAGTGTTTAAAAAATGTTAAATTTTGATTATAGAACTTGATTAGTAATTTATGAATATAAAATAGAAGTTATTATTAGTGTGATATATATATATATATATATATATATATATATATATATATATATATATATATATATATATATATAATTTGATTACTTATATGTAGTACATGTTATGAATATATTAAATATGTACATGTGATTATATATATGAAAAATATCAATGTGAACACTTAGGTACTTATATATAACATATAGAGGTGTGCTTATATCTGTAGTATTAGTAACTGCTAAAACTAAGTCATAGAATCCTGAGGGTCAAGAATCTATAACTACATGAATGTAGTCTATTATAAATATAATAAGTTGTTTAAATTAAAGATTATGTTCATATGAGGTATAACTTGGTTTATGAGTTATTTGATTCTCTAAAATTATTATGAATGGTTGTTTGAAATTGAATAGTGTGTATATAAAATGGTGGATTGTGATATTAGTGCTTATCATAGAATATACTACATTTGTATTTATTTACAAAAATAAGAATATGTAGTTTAAATATATATCATACCTAGTTGGTATGAACTTCACTTGTTATGCTTATTATTTAAATGATAAATAATATAATGGAGATTCATTTATACGTTTGATAGACTAAATGTATGCATTTTGATTATTCCTCTATTGGCATGTTTTATGCCTGCTAATAGGAAGTAATATGTCTGACTTTGTTGGTTATATTTGTATTAACCAAATCTCATATTACTGATACTAAGTAGTGAGACTAACTTCACTAGGGTATGTGCTTGGAGTTGGGGGACAATTCTGTGGACATACCCAATAATTCATATGCATTATTGCTATAATACATACACATTATGCTCATAAATATTGAGCCATAATGTGTATGCATTATAACAATAATGCATACATATTATATTTATATATAGAAACATGTATGCGTTACCTTTATATATATAAATGTGTATGTGTTATAGCAACATATATGCATTATTATATATAAAGATAATGCATAAGCATTATATAAACTACAAAACAACAAAAAAACCTTGATTTATCTCATTCTATTTTTCTTCCCATTCATGTTTTACTGCTTAGCAATCATGTTTTGCCTTCTAAATCTTTCTTTTGCCCTCTAGCTCATGTTTCACCCTCCAACTCATGTGGAAATCATTGATTTTGATCTTGTAATTATGAGATCGATGATTCCACCATGAAGAAGAGGTAGGTTTTGTAGATTAAATCAAAAATTTTGAATTTTTTATGAATGTAAATTGAATAGTTTGATTTATAATTTTTCTCCAACAAGTCAGAATGCTCCACCTAACCCTCCACCTAATCCTCCACCTAACCCTCTATCCAACCCTCTTAACCCTCTACCTAACCCTCCACCTAACCCTCCTATAGTTATACTATATCCCCTAGGCAGTCAAGGGGATATAGTTACTCACACAGTGGAGAACAAAATTGAAATTGAGAAGATAACTAGGATAATGAGGGGTCCCACTTCTATGAACACCCACTTCACCTATTTGGCCAATACCCTAGAGTTAGTATTAGGTCAAGTTGACCTGATAACGAGTCAAATTGATAGATGAAGGTCATATACGGATAGTTTTAGGGCTTATGTTGACAAATTATTAGCATATGAGGTGAAGAAAAACTATATAACAAAAGATCAAATATTGTGCCTTATTTATCAACACAACTACCAATGCCCCATTTCCCATAATGACCAAACATTTCTCAATCCATTGATTCCAACATAATTTGATTAAAGATAATTTTTGGGAGTGATGGTGGATGGTGTTTGATTATCCACCTTTTAATAACCATGAGATCCCTTTGTAATTTTTGAGGAAACTCTATTACACACTTATCCTCAATGAAATTCCATACTACTTTGACTATGGTGATTTTTAGGGCCAAGGGAAAGGCTCCATGTAGGATCAACCAAGTGCATTTCAGGTACCTAATCAACCTAAAAGGATCCTTACCCAAAAGCCACTTCCTCCAGAGATTCCCTCTGTGGTGAAGGAGGTTGTGGAGATAGACACTTTGTATGCACTTAGTGCACTTACTGATATACTCATTCATCATACAAGTAGACTTTTACAAATAGATGCTTGAGATATTTTATCTAGTGTTTGTACTCGACCCCACCCATATAGATATTGTGGTGCTATATGAATTGGACCTTCAAATGACGATGGTGTCACTTCAAGGGGCTTGGAGGATATGGTCTTGACTGATGAGTTATTGGCACACACATTTGGTTTGGATATCTTGGGAGTCTCTCCACACATGTAGGTGTTTTTTATATAAATTTTATGTTAAATTTTTAAGATATATTTGCAAATTAAAAAGGTAAAAATTAATTTATAAGTTGAAATTGAATATATATATGTATTTTTTTGCGTTCCTGGAGGAGACGTTGCCTTCAACATCACAACTAGGTAGTGGACCAACCCTTACTACATCTATCCATGTTAGTATGACACCATATACATTTATAGAGGTAAAATTTCAAGTGAATCTTATATACTATAAATGTACATTCATACACCTTAATTACATCATTGGTAGATTTTGTGTAAGAAAATATAAAATACATAATATAATTTTGTTGGACTTTTTATTGTTTGATGTATTAACATGGATTGAGATAGTGTTAGAAACTCATCCTCTATCTCAATTTTTTTGATTTTTTTAAAACTTTCAAAATATGTTTTCAATAACCAAAATAGTGACTTGAACATTTTCTTGATATCACATTATATGTAGTTCCCATAGCAAGTCAATCCCAATCAATAGGATTGGATGTATATATATATATATATATATATATATATATATATATATATATATATATATAATTTGATAAAAGTTATTTGATACAATATATTTTTATCAATTTCCCAATTGAGCATATCATGTATTCATCAATATGCACACCACTCCTTTCTTTTAAATAATGGCCTCATATCCATCCAATTTATTCCTTGTTATCCTAATCACATATAACGGTTCAATCTCTATGATTGATATCCAAAATGGTCATAGATATAAATTCAATTCCCATCAATTCCAATCGAGTGTAACAATTTCATCTCTATCTATGGAATTATAAATTTAGATGGCATAACCTCTTGATCCCACTGTACCTAGTCAATTCCATTAGTTTGTTGGGAGAGCATCCATTATATATCATTACTTTTTTGGGAGAGCATCAACTATAAACAATAACATATATGTATATGGCATAGGCCTTACTACCATATACAAATAAAATACCTCATCCCCATATAGATAGATGGGGTTGAGTAGTTTGTTACCACCACCTACTTAGGGGGCCCAAAGACCTACTATATATAGTTGGGGGAGAGGGCCTATCTATATCCATGCACTTTATTCACTTGAGTGACATGCTGACTATAACACCTTTCATCTGGAAAGTCCCCCTAAAATGAATATTGAGTGTCGACAAGACTATAACACCCTATGTTGACCTCAACCTACTTGCAATGTATACATATAGACCTTCCATTGTAAAAATTAAGTGTAATCTAAGGATAGATAGTCGACCAAATGTCACCTATAGGGCAACCAAAATCATGAATTTGTATAAAAGACTATCCACTCACTCTTATCTCTAAAATATTTAGTTCTATTTTCTATATGTTTCTTTAGATTTTGATGAGACTTATTTTATAAGGTTCTAGACACTTTTAAAAGTCTCAAGTATAAATATCCCCCATAAAAGTAAACTATCACTCTAGGTGTCTTACCTTGATTAAAACTCAGTTTACAAACTTCTCAAGAAACACCTATACATGTTACTTATCTTATCACAATGACTATTTCTAAGGGATTTTTGATCACACCAATACTCAGTTGGACTAAAAAGTAATGAATGTATGTAAGTAAAGTATTCAGGGTGCAAACATGATTAAAATTTAAAAACAAATCAATTTAGACACCATAGCTCATAAGACTTTCTTGAACTATACCAAGTCATTACCTTAATATAATTAGGCCTAATGACCATTTAATCAGGTTAAAATCTGAAATGTACCTCAACAAAGCTATACAAGCATACAAACTAGTGTATATAGTTACATATCAAGGATGTTTCAACACCTAACTTGAATTCAATGAATTAATTTCACAAAATTCACTCAAAAATAATCCCTCATTGTCTTATCATTTTTCCTCATGAAACTGACATTTCTTTCCTTCAGTTTGGTGTTACAATTCACATGTTGCACATATCCACTTGTCACATTCATACTTCTTGTGACCTCATTATATTTTTTCATATCTTATGCAATACTAAGTTTTTTAGCAACTTTTTTAATAAATGAATTGCCTAGGTTATTAATTATTAGGTTATTTGTTTAGTTGATGACTAGGGTGGACACTCCTCCATCATTACGAGTCAAGATAGACTCAGGAATTACGTATATTCACTTGTAATTTTGAATTATAATTTAGTACTTTTATTTTAATAATTTTACTATATACTTTGGCAAACATAACTTATATGCATGAATGTATTATATATGTAGGGCTATCATATGGCATTTGATATTCTGATTCAGATGACTACTAGGAAAACTCCTCATGTTTCTTCATCATTTGACACACCTATTCATGTAATTAAACTTGGCACTAACCCAGTCAAGTGTTAATGACAAATTGAGGAGGACCATGAAATTATGGTAAGTGCATGTTTAAATGATTTTTTTTTATTATAGTTTAAAACATGAGTTTATTAACTTGGTTTCATGTATACTTGTTAATTTTTGTATTTGAACAGGTTCAGATACAAGCAAGATATGAGTGTACCACCCATAGTCAAACCATAGATCAATCCATGGCATTCAAGATATCTCCATCTACAAGTAGAATATCCCAAGGAGAGTCTTATTTGAAGAAGGCAATGAGAGGGAGACTATTTGATGATTAGGATGTTGTAGATGATGTACTTTTTTGTATGCCGATATGGAAATGTATGCATTTTTGTCATTATACATGTGTATATGATGTATTCACCTAAAATTAGATACTATGTTGTTAGACATGATGTAATTTTTTGTATGCATATATGGAAATGCATGCATTATTGACATTGTATGCCTATATATGGCATTCATACATGGCATTATTATTTTGTTCATGAATATTTAAGAAAACCAATGAAGTGAATCTTGTTTGAATCACTTTTGTTCAATATATTATGAATGATTGGTTTTGAAGTATTCTTAAGGATTACAAATGTTATGAGATTGAGAATAACTTGTTAAGATAATGTTGTAAATCAGACCCTTATAAGAAATAAATAATATGAGTGATTGCATTTGAATTATGTTTGTATGCTTATGTAGAGGTATAGAGGAGAAGTCTAAAAAAACATCATTAGCTGGTTCTAAACCCAACTAATCAATTTCACTTGCTATGGTTTGATTTGAATCTTCTTTCATAAGCTAGCTCCTCTTTTGACTCTTTGGGCTTAATTTAGCTTCTTACACCTAGTTATTATTCATTTTACTCTTAGTATCACCTCCTTGATGGCATTGATATCTGTCCATACATTCACAACACATCCTTTACCTCATTCCATTCATGTCTCATTCACAAACTTCCTCTCAATCTCTTTCTAGTTTCTTCCTAGGCACCTTCTTTGGGTGTCAAGGACCAAATCTTGGTTTATGTTTCAAGAGCTCAACCTATAATCAGATATGGTCTTAGATGATCATAACATACCTGATATAACCCCCTTTAAGTAATTAAACAATCTTTGACTCTCATTCCACACCTTATGGACACAATGATCTCTTAAGGTTTATAGCCTTTTTTATTTTATTTTTCCTTGTACAAAAAAGTTATGATTTATAAAGAGATTATAATGGAATTTATAGGCAAAACCAACTCCAATTATTATTATTATATAAATTTCATAGCCCAACTCCACCTCTAACTATGACTTCCTTCGTTAGCCTACCCTCATTTAGGCCTGATTAGTCCTATTCCAAACCCTTAATCATAGAATCCATATAAAACCATGAAATATTAGGTTAAAATTTTTTTATTCACCTTTTACATGTATAGTAGATAAATATTACAAAGTGTCATTAAATTTCCATGGTTAAATCTCTCAAAAATGCCCAAACCTTAATCTAGGATTTCCCATGCCCTGTACATACTATCGAAAGGAAATATTTTACCTTACCACTGATATTATTTTCTTGAAAAAATACTAATTAAATATAAAACATCTCATAACACCTTTCCAATCATCAAAAAATTAACTTGGCCTTTATGCTTTTGAGACTACCTGTGGAGATTTGAGCCTGCCTATGGGGATTGCATGAAGTTTGAAGTGTGAAAACCCTTGAAATGTGTTTAAGAGATTTAAAAAAAATATTAAAAATCCAACATAACTTAAAACTCCAAGACAATTATCTAAGCTTGTAACCCTCAAACATACGTTAAAACTCCAAAAAGTATGCATGCATGAATAGTGACCATTATGAGACATAGAGGGACTATGACAAAACATAGAGCACTTAAAATTGTCATATGACATTATAAATATTATTTATTGTTATATTATGTAATTAATACCAATATTACCAAGTTTCAAGTCATCTAGATATGCAATTTGTCCTGTAGACCCTTTTTACCACAATTTACCTTGAGCTGCCTACATGCTTCCTTCATGCCAAAACTTGTATTTATTCAAAACATTTCATGAAAAACATGAATTTTATCACTTATATAGGAAAAAATAGGTTTAAAACATCATATTATATGGTTTCAATACCTTTTTAAGGCCTAAAATACTTCCTGGCATCCATAACTAATAAAACTTCTAAAGACCTCCAATGGTTGCCTTCTTGACTACAAGAGGACTGTGTCAAAATAGTGGGAATTTTCACTCTTTTTATGACCTTAAGGATGGAATCATATGTATTATTATGTCATGTAGACACTTATTACTAAATTTTGTGCTTTGACTCAACCTGTAGATGCCCCAAACTAACCAATTTATCCAAGGTTGGCTCCAATATTGACCATGATTTGACATAAGGTTGACTGTACTAAAATAGTGAATATTTTATATTGTAAAAAATATTTAAAAATATATTTAATGGGTATATTATGTCATAATTATCCTCTCCACCAAATCTAGTGATTAGATTCGGCATATTTTGGCCTGTAGGCCCATTTTGGCAAAAGTTAGTGACACATGTCTACTTGGTCAAATTTCAAAAATCCATCATCATCCTCTTTTTCCTTGGTTTATTTATTATCATGATGATATTTACTATAAAATATCATGGAACCTTTCTTTTCATGATTCCACCCTTAATTTTCTATCTCACAATCTTCCATGTCACCTTGTACCTTCTCAAAAAACCTCATATAACCATATGTCAATAGTACCTAGAGCTTTATGCTATGAAAAAAGGGATTATTTTTTCTAATTCACAACCATTTAGACCCATTATGACTGATAATTCACTATAAACCACCTTCAACCTTCCTCTAACATGCTTTGAGGGTATGACTGCAAGTGTTCTTTGAAAACCTCTCCTAGCTTGCTTAACTTTGTAGAAGCCCACCTCTTACCTCGGACACCACCATCCAACCTTGTATAAGAATTAGGCATTCAGGAACATTTATAAAATTATTCAAGACCTAAATAATCCTTAATTCTCATGGATCCTCAATGAAACACCATCATTGACAAGAAAACCATCATTTAATCTTTCTTATTGGTTTGGAAACCAATGGAAACCTACGAGGTGTCTTTGATTCTTCTATAACATGATGGTATCTTTAATAAATTCAATAATCTCCTAAAACCCTTTTAAAACACTTAAATTAACCCCTTTAAATTTATCCTATTCATTCCATCATCCTATTTCACATACAAGGCTCATCTTGGGTTTCTAAGGCTTGTAGCCCCTTTTTTTTGTTATTTCTCCTTGGTTTGAGCAATCTATGAACTCTTTTTCAAATATGAGACCATTTATAGATTTTTTACCCTTATAACACTTTTAAAATCTTAAAATAAACTTACATAGTAAAATTACATGTGTTTCAATGACCATGACATCCAATTCCACCTGAAAGTGCATTTTCATTGTTGTTCTGGAGCACGAAAACATTGACAACAAATGTTGTCAAAGTTGAAGCTATGGTTTGAAAACTCAATTTTTAGTTATTTTTTGATAAAAAATGTCACTACCAACACATTCAAATGGGTGGATAATATCTAGGAGTAGTTTCTTGGCCTCCCATCTGGCCTGATCGACAAACCCACCACCCATTCTGGGCTCAAGACTGCCCTTCCCAATACAATAAAGATGTTGATTTTTAGCTTAATTTAGGCATTCATAAAACCAAAAATATAAGTCATATTGAGGAATCATAAGATCCCTCATATTTATGGTAAATCCCTCTAATTTCACCTTGAATATAGTTTGAATCACCTCTAAGAGAAATACATGGCAGAAGTTGTAGTAAGGGGTCCTAAAATGCAACTTTTTGGCATTGAAGATACAACTTGTTTACCTCCAACTATAAAATTTTCCTCTAGGACTGGAAAGTGAAAATCCACCACTTCAAGCATGTATACATAGGTAAATTACACATGTTTCAATGACCATGACATCTAATTCTACCCATAAGTGCATTTTTAATACTGTTATAGAGCATGAAAATACTGACAATAAATGTTGTCAAAGTTGAAGCTATGGTCCAAGAACTCAATTTTTAGTGCTTATTGGATAAAAATGGCACTAAAAACATGTTTTGAGAGGTGGATAATGTATATTACTAGGTTTTTGGCCTCCCATCTGGTCCGATCGACAAACCCACCACCCATTTTGGGCTCAAGAATACCCTTCCCAATAAAAGAAAGATGTTGATTCTTAGCCTAACTTTAGGCATGTATAAAAAAAAATATAAGTCATATGGAGGAACCATAATATCCTTCCTAGGTGTGTTAAATCTTTATAATTTCACTCTAAATCTAGTTTGAATCACTTTTAAGAGAAATCTAAGGTAGAAGTTACAGTAACATTTTCTAAAATGCAACTTTTTGGCAGTGAAGAGACAACTTGTTGACCTCCAACTAGCAATTTTACCTCTAATATTGGTAGGTAAAAATACACCACTTTAAGCACATCTACATAGGCAAATTACATGTTTTCTAATGACCATGACATCTAATTCCACCTAGAAGTGCATTTTCACTACTATTTTAGAGCACAAAAAAATTGATAACAAATATTGTCAAAGTTGAAGCTATAGTCTGATAACTCAATTTTTGATGCTTTGTGGCTAAAAATTGGCATTGAAAACATGTACATAGGGAAGAATAATTTACAATAATATGTTATTGGCCTCCCATCTATCTTGGTCGATAAACCCACTAGTTATTTTAGGCTCAAGAATGCCCATCCCAATACAAAAAAGATGCTAATTTTTAACCTAACTTTAGGCATGCATAAAACCAAAAATATAAGTCATATAGAGGAACCATAAGATCCTTCATATGAATTTTAAATCCCTATAATTTCACCCTAAATATATTCTAAATAACCTCTAAGAGCAATCCATGGTAGAAGTTTTAGTAATGGGTCCTAAAATGCAACTTTTTGGTAGTGAAGAGATAACTTGTTGACCTTCAATTAGTAATTTTGCCTCTGGGAGTAGCAGGTGAAAATACACCACTTTTAACACATATACATAGGTAAATTACACATTTTAAAATTATTATGACATCCAATTCCACTTGTAAGTTCATTTTCACTACTGTTCTAGAGCATGAAAACATTGACAACAAATATTGTCAAAGTTGAAGCTACAGTCTGAGAACTCAATTTTTGATATTTGTTGGCTAAAAACTATCACTTGTAAAATTTTTTAAGGGGTGGATAATTTATAGGAATAGGTTCTTGGCTTACCATCTATCTTGATCGGCAAACCCACCACCCTTTTTAGCTCAAGAACACCCTTCTCAATACAAGAAAGATGTTCATTTTTAGCCTAAATTTAGGCATACATAAAACAAAAACTATAAGTCATATGGAGGAACCATAAGATTCATTAAATGCATGGTAAATATATATAATTTCAACTCAAATATATTATAAATCACCTCTAAGAACAATCCATGGTATAAGTTGCAATAATAGGTCCTAAAATACAGCTTTTTGGTAGTAAAGAGATAACTTGTTGACCTCCAACTAGCAATTTTGCCTCTGGGATCGGTAGGTGCAGATCCACCACTTTGATAACATCTACATAGGTAAATTACATGTGTTCCAATGATTTTTACATCCAAATCCACTTGCAAGTGCATTTTCACTATTGTTCTAGAGCACATAACCATTGACAATAAATATTGTCAAAATTAAAGCTACTATCTGAGAACTCAATTTTTGGTGCTTGTTGGTTGAAAAATAGAACTACCAATATGTTCTATGGGATGGATAACATATAGGACTAGGTTTTTTTACTCCCATTTGGCTTGATTGATAAACCCACCACCCATTCTAGGCTCAAGAATGTCCTTCCCAATACAAGAAAGATGCTAATTTTTAGCCTAACTTCAGGCATGCATAAAACCAAAAATATAAGTCATATGGAGGAACCATAAGATCCCTCTTGTGCATGTGAAATACCTCTAATTGAACCTCAAATATATTATGAATCACCTCTAATATAAATATGTGGTAGAATGTTTAGTAATGGGTCCTAAAATGCAACTTTTTGGTAGTGAAGAGACAATTTGTTGACCTCCAACTAGCAATTTTACCTCCAAGACTGGCATGTGAAAATACACCACTTTGAGTATGTTTATATAAAAAATTTACATATGCTCTGATGATCATTAAATCTAATTCAACTTGCAATTGCATTTTTACTATTGTTCTAGAGCATGGAAACACTAACAACAAATGTGTTTGGAATGCTACAAGGAGAAATAAACTTGTCATGAGCAATTGTTCAAGAGCATAAAAACACCAAGTACTTTTAGTAAGCTTCTCTTAGCTTCAAGAATATGAAGTTATTTACTAACGGTGCCAATCACATGAAGGTAGAAGTTGATTTGGCACCACTAACCTATAAAAAAATGTTAGTAAGTAATTAAAGATGAAATTTATGCACATACTACCAACAAAATCAAAAACATTTGGTAAAATTGATTACATCTACATTTTAAAAGTCAAGATATCTATGCATTTCAATCCAATGAACCATTTGGATCTACTCTATTCTTGATAGTATCAAGAATAGCTTCATGGTCTGACTCGTGAACTTTCCATAGATTCTTATTTCTTAGCTTCCCATGATATTTTGTAATTGAATATTTGTTGTAAGAACCTAATTTGAATAGTGTAGTATCTTCATGTGAGTTGTAAAGTCTTCAAACAACCATACATTTGAATTTTTTATAGGATTTCATAAAAATCAAGTTCTAGTGACTGCCACAGACCCAGTGGGATAATCAATATTTTCTCCATGTATGATTGAGGAAGTCAATTTTTTATTTCCATCTACACACTGACATAAGTAGTAATCTATTCCTTCTTCATTGTCCTCATCTACAATAATTGAAAAAACATGGCTTGCATCATAAAAACTAATTTTTAATGACATTATGAAGATAGATTATGAGATAAATAATACATAAAGATTAATCTTCTACCTGGTTGTACTAGATCAGATATATAGTCAAAGTCATGTGACAATGTCATGTCTATAAGTTGTAATGCTGGTGGAGCTTGATATGTGTTGATTGGAATTAGAGGTCTCGAACTCTAGTCGTCCACCCACTCTTATGACTCACACTCATTCCAAATAAAGTCCATGCATGTAGAATAAAATCATGCCAAGTGTCACATACGAATAGTCTAAGTACCTGTATTTGAACTATGAAATGAGTAGAAGTCACTTGAACCTGTTAGAGTCATATAATTCTCATAGTTTACCAAGTTTTTTTCCTCCATTAACCAAAAATGTCTATGAACAATGGAATTTTCTTGAGCACCATGACATATATTCTCATTACACCATTCAACCATAGTTTTTGCATTAATCAAATTAACAACATTGTCAAAATTTAACTCCTCCTTTGCAATGACTCTTTTTACACATTCTCCAACACCATCATGCTCCCCTTTTCCATGGCAAACCTTAGTGAAACTCAAAATATGTTGTACACCAATGGTAATGTGTATCCTACTCAACCAATAAAACATTTGTGCATTCTTGAATTATGATGTACAATTAGCTGATCAAATGTAATGTTGTTTAAAAATAATGTTCCTTTGAGTCAACTATCCATAAAATTTCTTAAAACAGCCTTACACATACTCTATATAATGTGATCGATCATCAATGATATAGAAATGGTACTCCCTTAATATTTTTTTGATCTTTATCTATATTATCAGGTGCATGCATGAATGTTATATGCATGAATATGGTAATTTGTGTTGAGTTGTAATACTATGATTGAACTTCCATTTATGGTTTGAATATGTAATTTTCAGCAAAGTCAACTAATGAAATAATAGAATCAAGTGGAAATGTGTCCTTGCTTAGCTTTAAATGTTCATCCAACCATTTAGCCTTATGTGTGTACCTTGCATACTCATAAATAATTTTTTCCATGAATTTGACCATAAATTCTAAAACAGGTATCTCTTTTATAATAAGCTCACACATTTTATATTATTTGCCATCTTTTACTTGAAAAATCATAGATTTGTATTTTCTCAAACCAACTAATTCATATCCAATTTCACTTGTACACTCCTCATGGATACATTTTTTTGATTTTGGAAATCCATCATAAATGTTACAATTCCCATCCAAACATGTTTTCTTATAAAATAACTATCCATCTAGTCTTTCATAAAAATATATTTGAAATAAATTCCCTAGCTAATTTTGGTGGAACTTATATGCCACACTCTTGTAAAATGTTGTTAGTATGCAAAGTGTGATGAATATGGTGAAAAACATCATAGTGCCATGAAAATTCAACATGTTGCCTACAATAAGTGGTACATGTGTGATTTATTTTTACATAAAAAGGTTTGGCCATCTCAAAAAATATTTGACTAATAGCAATTTTTGGATGTTTTTTCAAAAACTTAGAGTACAATTATGTTTGAGTCATATCCAAGAAATTTTTTGGATGCAGTTCATGATTACGAGAACCAACTCTTCTTTTCACTACATCTCTTGCATTGGGAAAAACTCTTGTATTATCTTTTTAAAATTACGTAAGTCTTTCAAAGCATTGACTATAGCCTTTAACTTTCATGAAATTCTACTAGAGAATGCCTAGAGCTATTTCATATTGGGTTCATTAAGTTTTTAACATCTTTCAATTACTTTCATTAATATTTTTCTATTTATATCAAGTGTTTGACTTATTTTTGAAATCAATCATTTTTTCCCTATTTCAACACTTACTGCACAAGTTGTCATTATAAACTAGGAATCATTATAATCCTTCTTGCATGATTTCAGGCCTACAATATGATATGCATCATGTAAATTTTCAACAATTTCATCATTTTCATCATCCATGTTAGATGTTCTTAGTCTAATGTGTACACTGTAGGTTTCATCTCAACCAATTTCATCAATGAAACAAATCATTAACATCTTTGACTATCATACTCTATCCCAAATTTCTTGAGCCAATATTCATGAATGGTAGTCAAACATTTTGTTATGCATTGGTTTTAAAATATTTTCATCAACTTTAATTAAGTGCTTATCTTTTCTATGCACAGTTCTTGGAGGTGTTGTTATTGGTGGAATCCATTCAAAGGGTGCTCAAAATCATTATATGTTTTCATGAAATTTTCTTCATTATTTTTTTTCATGAAATCTCTTCATTGTTAATTTCATCATTATTTGAGTCCATTAAATTTTATTCATTGTTTGTGGGTAGACTATCATGAATAGGCTCTTTGTCTATAAAATAAAAAAAATTAAATTTTGAATGTGAATTTCATCATAATTAAATTCATTATTGTGAATTTCATCATTATTCAATTCATTATTGTATTTTCATCATTATTATCAATTGATTCACTAAGGCATTTGGGTCATCAGGGTTAGTGTTTATACCTTATCTAGAATCTAATGCTTGCATTCATACCTTGTTTTTTTCTCTTAACTCTTCTAATTTATTTGGTGTTTTGTTCTTCAACTTCTTCCTCTTCCTTGAACATGAACTAGAGCCCATTTTGAAAAAAAAAACCAATAAAGTACTTTAAATGTGGGTCCAAAAGAATTGCAACCAAGAAAGTACACATAATATGTAGAGTACACATGGAATGTCTATGGGGATAAAAATCTTGATTAGGGATAAAAATAGATGTTGAAAATTACGTTTTCATTTTTACTTCAAGGAATGTGTACACTTTATATAAACACATACACATTACTATAATGCGTATGTGTTCCTTGAAGTATAGTCATATACTATAAAAATAAGCAAAAAGGCTCATATTCAATGTATAAAATCCATTATAATACTATAATATGATGCATAAATCCTTAATATGATGCAATAAGACTATAAAATGTTGCAATAAATGCTATCATATGATGTAATAAGACTCAATATGAAGTAATAAGACTATCATATGATGCAATAAGACTATCATACAATGCAATAAGACTATCATATGATGTAATAAGACTATCATACAATGCAATAAGTCTCCAATATGATGAAATAAGGCTTAATATGATACAATAAGGATCAATATGATGCATAAATCCCCAATATGATGCATACATCTCTAATACATGATGAAATAAGACTCTTGATAAGACTATGAAGAAATAAGGCTCAATATGTAAGATGAAATGATCTAATTTTACCCAAAATCCCATCATAGGTCCTTACAAAACTAGGTGAATAATGGGTTCACAAATTGGCACTAATCACATTCATGATGTATTTGTGATGAAATCAGGGAACTTAAGGTTGTGTTTGTTATAAAATTAGAATTTAGGGTTAGGGTTTAGTGAAATAGGTTTGTATATGTGTATATGTCATAAAATTAGGATTTAGGAGAATTATACATGTTTAAGTGATAAAATTAGGGTTTAAGATCAACATGTCATGAGACATGACCTAATTTAGCCCTTTCAATCACATTGTACATTCTAATTTAGGTTTAATGGGTTAAAATTGGCCACATTTGTAGTCATATTTGCATTTATGATTAAATTAGGATTTGTTAAGCCATACATGTTGCATCTATATTATATAATTGATAGGGCCATAAATTTGGTTTAAGGGCTCAATTTTACCCAAATCATGTCCCTAATTGAACCAATCAACTAACTGGTTCAATTCATGATAGATATCTAATCGTACTTAATTTTATCCCAAATCATATATCATGCTCTTATAATTATGTCAAGAAGGGGTTCAAATTGGCCACCCATGCCTCCTCAATTGAATTGCCCCTATAATTTAACCTTTTTATGCCATGTGTGTACCTCATACACCTAAAAGTGTTAAAGCTATCAAAGATGCATCAAGTCTTAGAAGTTTTAGAATTGACAATGCCTTGAGAGGCCAAATCCAATTACATATCACCATGTTTACCTTGTACATGCTCAAAAGTGTCACCACTATTAGAGGTGTTAGGTCTTTGAATCATTAAAGTGCTATAATATCCCTATGAGGCCTGATCTAATTAGATACATCATCACGTGTGTATCTTATACACACATATATTTATGTTAGAGATCTAACTATCGCTTATCTTAAAAGAAATAGATTTGTTAGAGCCTCAGAATGCCCAATCCCATCACCTTAAACCATTTCAAATAAGGCCTATTCATAAATTTATCCTACATACATATAAGCTAATAACATGTTTAAATATTGACATTGATCTAATCAACTCATATCTAGTAAATAATTCATATGATGCAAGCCTCAGACTTGCCATTACTATAAAAAAATTGTCATGTAGAGCCCTTTTAGATCCCATCCAAATTGAGAAAGCACTGAATGTTATCACTTTTCTATGTATGTATTCAAATTATTTATATAAATCTACCTTGAATTACCTCTATATCCCAAAGTAAATTCATATTAAGTCCTACACACAAGAGAGAACATAATTCAACAATGGACCCCTCAACTTCAAATCCCAATTTGGAGCAAGAATTATAAGATGTACTACTTTCTTGCAGTCCACATCATAAGGTTTAAGCTCATTACAATGAAATATGAACAAGATGATTGAATATATATGTACACAATATATAATCTTGAAACCTTCAGTGAGGGGGTGCACACTGGTATTCAATTCTGATCAACCATTTATATGAGGTGATCAGATCATCATCCACATGAATAATTATTGGGTTCCTCTACTTAGCATCATTCTTGAGGGGAAGTAGGTCTCAGATTTAGGGGACATTATTACCTTTAATGTATCTTAAATAATCTCAATAGAGTTTGAGCTCAGGTAACTTATACATATGTTATACTTGGTCAATGCCAGATCTATGCCATCTAATATTTATAAAGGATATAGTCATCCATTAATGGTTTTGAATAAAGTCCCTAGTGCATTTAGGTATTTTATAAGCTATACATTCATCACTACAAGCACCACATCTTAAAATAACATCTTAAAACCACATCATCACTAATGGATACATGTGACCATTTCAAGTTTATTGAGATCAAAACCACATCTTATATAGAATAAAACATATACTAAATTGACCAAAATATTCAAGAACAACATGTACATACCTTGTATCCATCATCTTACTTTCTTATCTTACCATCCTAATTACATAGTAAGGTATATAACTCTATAGTATCAGATAATCACCAAGTGTTGTCTAGCTTATTTTTGAGCTTGAAATTGTTGCAACCATGGTATAGCTAGGACTAGTCCCATGTCAAAGACACACTCTTCAGATGAGGTGGGAATGGATGGAGTGGTTTATGGTTATCCCATGTGTGATGGAGGGGTAGATGAAGGAGGTGCACAGAATGGATGATTAACCATATTTTCACAAGAGATCTTAATTTTAGGAAAAAATTGAATAATGTATCTGAATACATTAGGGGAATCTTGAATAATTGTAACAATAGAAGACTCTTGTTAGACTTTCAATTGGGGCCTCAAAATGCACATTTTGAATTAGATACACTAGGTGACCTTAGAGGAAACTTAAATTACTTTATTCAACACATTTTAGGAATGTTTTTGGGATAATCCAAGGCATGATTCATAGGTATTAGGCTCCATTAAATATAATTATTGAAATAGATATCCAAGAGATGAACTGTTACACCAAGGGCTCAATTCTTATTTCTACTTACACAAGATTATCTATACTACATAGTCTAATTCAATGGGTTCTCTTAAAAAAATTAGTTAAAAATTTATAAATAAAGGGGTCTATTCAACGATGTCAAAGAAACAACAAAAGGGTAAGATAGGTTTTTAGACAAGTAGGATAATATCAATAAGAAACATGAAATTTAAGGGCAAGTAGGATTTTAGGCAAGTAAGGTAGTAAAGTATATCCTTTCCCTACTAGGGGAAATACCCCAATAGATGTGCATGTTCTAATTGTCAAACAAGGCTTTTATTAACATGTGTTCTATTGATAAAACATATTGGTGTCTATAAATATTAAAATGCACCAGAAGCTGAACATGTAATATCTAATACTTTGTTTAACATTTATTATATAAAATTAAAAGTAACCAATCATATCTTGACAAGAGTCAAGTATTGGTACTCTAATGCACGATGATTGGTACTCTAAAGGTTAAGTTTTGATCATTGGTGTAAAAAATTCATTTTATGACCTTTTATGATAAAATAAATTATATTTTAAAATGTATAATGTGTTAGACCTTGAAAACTTAGATATAAGTAGTTAATATTAAATATTGAAATGGGTAAAAATTTTGAGGTCTAATTTGATGTTATGGCACCTTAATTCACTATCCAAAGAAACAAAAAATTTGACCTTTCCCCTATAAGGACACATGGCTAATGGGACCTTTCCCCTATAAAAAACATAATTTGTTTTGTTTTGTGTTATTTTAGAGTAACACGTACATGTTATATAATGCGTACACATTGTGTATTATGCTATATATCGCATACACATTATATAATGTGTATGCATTATATAGAATGTATGTGTTATTTAAATTTGAATTTAAAACTAAGACTTTAAGCTTGGGAATGGTTTCGATTTTTGAGCCAAAAGCTTGTGACTGTGCATCTACAATTGAGAATGAGAGTTTTGAGAAAAACTAACAAATTTAAACTTTAATCATCAAATACGCTATGGATTTCAACATCAAAATTCAAAAAAATATTACCATCATGACGAGCACATTTTCATCTTTCTAAATATAGGATTTTTATACTTTTTGAGCTATTTTAAGGGTTCAAAATATATTTATATCTAACAACACCTTTTTTAGGTCATTTCATGCCGGACCTATACATGACTATTCATGTTTATCTAATTTGTTTTTCATTGATCCAAGGGCAAAAAAAATTATATAGTAACAAACTAGGTCTAATTCTACACACATTAATTTTTTTTTTTTAACTTTTTTGAGGTAGTTAAGGTGGGCCGCACAACTGGCTATCTATTTTTTGTTAGTTTTTAGGATCTACTTAATTGAAAAATTAATAAAAAAACATATATTCATCAAAAAAATTAAAAAAAAGTTTGTAACACACTAGAATATCTTATCTAAATATTAACCAAAGGGTTTTAAACTATATTAAATGATTCTCAAAAAATGGTGGGCCACACGGGCATCTATCTACTATGTTCTCTTAAAAAAAATAGGAGGTCCTCTTCAAATTTTAGATATTTGACCTATTTATGCTGAACCATTTTTCAAAAAAATTTTTTTTTTTAGAAACTAGACTCAAAATTTTACAATTCATGTTTTTATACCAACTTCAAATTTTGAGTGTAGCCATCTCAAATTATCTACAAAAGTTCACATTTATAAAATTTTAGAAAAATCATGTCCATGTGTAGGCCCTTTTTTGTCCCCCAATTTGGTGCACTTACCCACTAGATTACCAGCATCACCAATGCTAGATTGAAGGTAATCCAATCAAGTAGTGTGTATGAATTTGACTAATCTTAAATATTAATAACTATTAAAAACTTTGGCCAAAATAATGTTAGTTAGACATTGTCATTTCATATGTATGATTTACATGTTTGTGTAATATCATGTTAGATCCTATTTCTTTGTGGTACACTTTATGTTTTTAGAAATCATACAACACATGGGTACTATCTTTTTTCTTTATATTCTTACACTATCAATATATACTCATTCATGAAGGGAGGGCCATTCCCTAATAGGATATTATGTGGGGGATCAATGATATGTGATTGGTGTGGAAAAGTGCTCGGATGATGCTCTCCCTCCCCACAATAGTACTTATTTGGAGTATACACTTGAGGTTACCATAGATACTGGAGTTTGAGAAAGTCATGCTTCGTAGAGCCATGTATCGTGTATCTTGTATTGTAATTGTTATTATTGATACCATGTCCCTAATGAAATTTAATTACTTACTTACTATACATTGACAATAGTGGTTGTATGTTTATACCAGCCATGGATGGACACCTATAATTAATTTATATATTTAATTATATTATGTTTCATCTGATGATGGTGATTGGTGATGGATAGATGTCACATGTTTATTTTATATTTAACATTCTTAGAGTGTTTTATCTGGGATCACTAATTAAATTATCATGGTAAAATCTAATGAAAGAATACATTGATTTATTTAAAAAACAATTATGTTATTCTAAGTAGATCTTAGTGGGGATGTTACATGTAGTATCAGAGTTGTGGATCAAACTATAGGACCTAATGAGTCCACTAATGTTTTCATATCCTTATATTTATTAAAAAGGAGAATAGTGAATTATAGAGTATCTGTAGAGGGTCCTTTAAATGTCAATTATAATAACCTCCATTTGATCCTAATCAATTTGTCACTGATCAAATAATAAAGTTAGATCAGATTATCATAGCCATGAATGAAACCAAGGATCGAATTTCAGCCATAGAATAGGAAGTACATCAGGATGTACCTGAAGAACATTCCACTGAGTAGGTAATCCCTTAGGATGTAAGAGTACAAGTAGTTTCATAATGGGGTAGAGATATGAAAAAGGTAAATCCATCTAAGTTTGATGAAACAATTTTAGGTGATAGAGTTGAACTATTTTATGGTAACTGAGATGGAAAAGTATTTTGAGATTCAAAACTACTCTAAGGTCACTAAAGTAGTTTGGGGAGCATACCAATTGGCTGGTAGAGTAGCTATGTGGTGGGCCAATAAGAAGCTAGAAATGAATCTTAACTCAACCACCACTACATGAGAGTAGTATGTGATATTATTTAGATCATGGTGGATTCCATAAATATACTTTGACTAGAAGCTTATAGATTTACAAAATTTGAACCAAGGAAACCTATTAGTGAATGAGTACTATGAGAAATTCACCAAAATTTTGAAGTATGTACCTTAGTATAAGGTAGATGAAAGGTTTAGGATTAGAAATATCATCATGGGATTGAAACCCCAAATTATTGGAGAGGTAGATGTTCATGAACCATCTACCATGGACCAGGTCTTTGAGAAGGTAATCAAGTAGGAACATAAGTTGAAATATCTTACTCAAGCCAAGGACAAGTTTAAGAAAAAGTTTGTAAATTCTAAACCAACTTTCAAAAATAAGAATTAGAAGCAGAGGAGTGTAGACTCCAAGAGTCAGTTCAAAAATTAGAATGCTAGATTCAATAATGGTTTAGGCAATAAGAAACCAGGTAATGTTTTCAAAGGTGGTTTCAAGGGAAACCAATACTTTGATAAAAAAGGATCACTTGGAGGATGATTCATTTGTGTAGGTTACCATTATGATCATGAGTGTACCAAGGATAAGTCAAATAATAAAGGTTCAACTTCTCAGCAGGGAACTTTTCATCAATGTATTCATGTGGTAGTTAATAATCTACAAGTTAAATTCCAAGCTTCACCTATAAATTGTTAGGTATTTTCTTTGAACATCTACTTTACATTTTATAGATTCAGGGGATATAAAATGTTTTATAACTCCTAAAGTTCTAAATAAGTTATCTAAAAGAGATGGAGTAATGAAAAATGCATGGTCAGTAAAATATGAGAATAATTCAAAAGTTAAAGTTGACAAGTGTTTAGTTGAAGTAGAGATTAGGTTACCCAAATTCACATAGTAGTGGATATTTATGTAGTACCACTAGGGTCATATGATGTGATCCTAGGAGTCAACTATTTTATGAAGCCTAAGACCAAAGATGATTTCTACCTGAATAAGTTTGAGTGTTTGGATAATTTTGGAAATCAAACATAGATTCAAGGAGAGAAAAGGGAGTTGTGGCTAAGGCATATTTATACAATGCAACTCAAGAAGGCTCAAAGAAAAGGATTCCAAGAATTTATCATTAAAATAAATGAAATGGAGGACTCTAAGGAAACATCCCTTGAAGATTATCCATTTTTTATGAATTTTCATAATTTTTTCAGTAGGAATTTCTTGGATTGCCTCCTAAATGAGAGTTTGATTTCTCTATTGATATCATACCTAGATCAAAACCACAGTTTAAGGGACCATACCAAATGACAACCACTGAACTAATTGAATTGAAGGCTCAACTCTAGGAATTGTTGTCAAAGGGGTTGATCAGGACAATTGTATGAACATGGGGTGCACCAGTTGTCTTTGTCAAAAAAAAAGATGGCACTTTTCAACTTTCCATAGATAATATATTGTACATCAAGGCAACTATCAAAAAAAATGTATCCGCTACCTCGTATAGATGATCTTTTTGATCAGATGAGAGGGGAAATGGTATTTTCTAAGATTGACCTTAGATCAAGATATCATCAACTGAGGATAAGTTATGATCATATTCTAAAGACAACATTTAGAACTTGTTATGGGAACTATAAGTTCATAGTGTTAGCATTTAGGTTGACAAATTCTTCATCAACATTTATGAACCTCATGAATAGTATGTTCAGATATTATCTAGATCATTTTGTTTTGGTCTTCCTTGATGACATTATTATATATTCTAAGAATGAAGAGGAGCATATACAATATCTATAATTGATTTTACATTAGTTGTAGAAGCATAAGTTATATGGCAACTTATCTAAGTGCAAATTTTTCTAAGAGAGATTAAAATATCTTAGACACATTATCTTTATAGATAGTATTTCAATAGATCTAGAAAAGATAAGGGCCATTATGGAGAGGACAACACCAAATAATGTTCACAAGGTAAGAAGTTTCATGGGATTAATGGGTTATTATAGGAAGTTCATTCTAATTTTTTCTAATATAGCTAATTCGATTACCCCTACAATAAAAGAACCAAAGTTTTATCTAGTTAGATAAATGTGAAGTAACTCTTTAGGAATTGAAATGAAGGCTTAATTCAACACCAATGCTAAGAGTTCTTGACCCCAATGGTCAATTTTTAGTGATCACTAATGCATCTAGGGATGGAGTTAGAGGAGTCCTTATACAAGATGGTGCAATGATAACTTATGAATCAAGGAATTTGAAGCCTTATGAGGTGAAGTATGCCCCTCATGAAATAGAACTTTTAGTAATTTTGTATTCTTTGCAATTTTGTTGACATTATTTGTTAGAAGAACCATTTGGCTCAAGATAAATAACTTGGGACTCAAGTACATCTTTACCCAATTGAATTTGAATACTTGTTAGAGATGCTGGTTAGAGTTCTTATCTGACTATGATTTTGATATCAATTATATCAAAGGTAAGGAAAATAGAGTATTTGATGCCCTAAATCATAGGAGGTATATAGTAGCCATGGCTACTATTAGGAGTACTTTCAGGGATCGAGTGATCAAATTCTTGCTAGAAGATGAATTTTATGATCAAGTTAGAAAAGAATTTTATGTGAATGATAAAAATCCTAAGTATAAAGGATATAGATTAGAGAATGATGGTATTTTGTAATAAAATGGAATGATGTATGTGTTAGATCAAGAGAATATGAGGAGCATAGTGTTAAAGAAATTATAAAATTCCCCATATTTAAGACATCTATGAGTAACCAAACTTATAATAAAGCTTAAACCATTTTATTTCTGGAAGGAAATCAAGAAAGATGAAGTGAACTTTCTGTCACATTGTTTATAATGTCAATGATTGAAAGTTGAACATATGAATCTAGATGGATTTTTATATCCACATGACATACCAAAATGGAAGTCATAGGTGATCAGTATGGAATTTATCCAAGGTTTACCATTGCCATGAAACATGTATGATATGATATTGGTAGTATTTGAAAAACTAACCAAGGTATCCCATTTTATACTAGGCAATTTGATAGATGATGCACCCACTCTTGAGAAGATATTCATAAGGAAAGTGTAGCAGTTATATGGATTTATAGAGAAGATAATTTAAGATCATGATCTGAAGATGACTTTTAGATTTTGGGTAACTTTGAATTCAACTTTGGGTACGTAAATAAACTTCAATATTGCATATCACCTAGAGATTGTGGTTAGATTGAGTGAGTTATTTAGGTGTTATAAGATCTTCTTCATAAGTATTGCATAGATAAATAATACAAGTGGGAAGATTATCTTCCATTGGTTGAGTTTGCTTATAGTAACTCATATCAATCAGCTTTGAAGATGGCACCATTTGAAGCATTATTGGAAGAAAGTGCATAACACCAATTAATTGGGGCAGGTTGGAAGATAGGGTAGTATTTGATCTAGAGATGATTTTAAAAATGAAAGATCAAGTTAGATTAATCAGGTAGAGATTGGTCAAGACTAATGATAGGTATAAGAGTAACATTGATCTGAAAAGAATAGATAGACAATTTTTGGTAGGTGATAAAGTATTCTTGAAGGTTAAGCTATAAAAGAGCTTGATTAAATTAAAAAATTTAATGAAACTTTCACTAAGATATGTAAGATCCTTTGAGGTTTTATAAGTTAGTTAATCCTGTAACATATAGGCTTGCATTGTCAGTAACCCTAGCTCTATTTCATTATATCTTATCTTAAAAAGTACATAACTGATCATTCACATATGTTGGATTGGAGTGCATTGTAGGTTCTAGATCATGGGGTTATCATGGTATAACCAATCAAAGTAATTGACACTCACAAAATTTGTTTGTGTAATAGAGAGATGCCACAATACAAGGTCTTATGGAACCAATACTCTGAGGATAGTGCTATTTGAGAAGACTATAATGAGTTCTACAGGTGATTTCCACATTTATTTGATTGATTTGATGCTTCATACTATGTTATTTTTTGTTGAATAATGTTTTGATTTATAACTAATGTTTGAATAAGAATCATCAAGATGATGACCAAATTTAAGGGGGAAGGATGTTACATCCTAATTTTTCACTAAGAAAATTTACTTGATTATCCATGTATTTTTATAGTTAAAAATTTGATTTGATTATTATTTAACTAGGATATAAGTCATACGTTGTTATGGGATAGATGTATGTTGCTTTGATTTCATTATTGCATTTCTATGAGCTAGCTATATTGTATATTCTTTACCTAGTGATCACATTGATTTATTAATACAATAGTATTTTATGATATATATCATGATGTTATGGATTAAGTACCTTCTTATCATGAGTTTGATGTAGAATAGATTCATCCCTCAAAGCATGATGGAGGGAGAGCATCATTAGAGAGGGTGGTGTAGATGGAGGTATTGGGGGACAATATAGGAACTAAATAAAACCCATGCACAAACTACATTAGATGACTCATAATATGCACTATTTAAATTGTTAGAATTAGTACATTTTTTATGTTATTTTCATTTAGATGATTGATTATGTGTGTTAGTTCAATTTAATGATTATGTGGAATTAATATTATGTGATTGCATTGTTAATATTATATGTAAATGTGATGTATAATGTAGCAATATTATTATGTCATGTTATATAATTCATGATTAAACATAAATTTGTGTGACTAGTATCTGATTACTACCACATATAGCCTAGCCATCATGTCTTAGTAATGTTTAAGAATATTAGCTGGTTATCTTTATGATATCAAGAATATAATTATATGGCTTAAATACCTTAATACATACATAGATAACTTATATGACATAATAAGAAGACTGTATGAGTAATGTATGACGTTCTATGTTTTGACAATTAAATTGTGATATTTCATTTTTGTATGGGATAAATATAGATAAATCTTGGACTATTATGTGAATATATAAAACTACACCCCAATCTATTGTAAACTGAGAGTATGTAGCAATGACTTATAGATTACTTTGTATTGGATTAAAAATCTTGAAGATAGACATATTATAAACCAATGTCATATGATGTGTGTTATCAATAACCATTACATTTTCTAATTCACAACCTACTTGATCATCATAGATGACTAATGAGATGATCTTTGATTCTAATCATAAATATGAAATATATATAGTAATATAGTATAATCAAAATAGTTAAACATACTCCTATATATGTATGTATGTATACATGTGCATCCAGGTTTTGTATGTTTCCACATCTTACATACATGCCTATCAGGGTGTTTATGATTGCAACATCCATCCAACAAAAATATGCTTTCAATTATTCTTTGATGGAAATCCATACCATGTTCCAAAGCTCCCATAAGCTAGAATATACTCCATGGAATGCCTTTCAGTTGCCTTTGCATCTTTGATCTATTAGAAGGTGTCTGCTTGAAATGTTTCTTCTATTTGTCTTATATCTATTAGAAGGTGCTTGCCATCATGAAATGTATCCTCTATTTTTTATAAATGGATCATGACTTGGAAAAAGTTGAATAGGAACAAGGGTTTAGAAAAGGTTAAATTCCAGTGATAGACCCTAGTTCTTAATTTATGAATATAAAATAGAAGTTACTATTAGTATGATAAAATAGTATATATATATATATATATATATATATATATATATATATATATATATATATATATATATATATATATATATTGAGTACCTATATGTGGTACATGTTCTGAATATATTTAAGATGTACAGGTGTTCTTAAATATGAAAAATATCTATGTGAATATTTAGGTACTTATATATAACATATGGAGGTGTGCTTATATCTACAATATTATTAACTGCTAAAAATAAACCATAGAATATCGAGGGTCAAGAATCTATAATCATATGAATGTAGTATATTATAAATGTAATAAGTGGTTTAAATGAAAGATTATGTTTGTACGAGCTATAACTTAGTTTATAATTGATAATATTCTCTAAAATTATTATGACTGGTTGTTTGAAATTAAGTAGTGTATACATAAAATGGTAGACCATGATATTAGTGCTTATCATAGATTATAATGCATTTGTATTTATTTATGGAAATTAGAATATGCAGTGTAAATATAGATAATACCCATTTGGTATGAAATACACTTGTTATGCTTATTATTTAAGTGACAAATAATATAGTGGATATTCATTCATATGTTTGATAGGCCAAATATGTGCATTTTGATTATTACTATTTTTAGCATGTTTTATGCATGCTAGTAGGAAATAATCTGTATGAATATATTGGTTATATTTATATTAACTGAATCTCGTATTGTTGATACTAAGCAGTGAGACAGACTTCACTAGCTTACTAGCATCACCAATGCCAGATGAAGGTAATATGATCAAGTGGTTTGTATAAATTTTACTGATCCTAGAGATCAATAACTATTGAAAATTTTGACCAAATTAATATTAATTATACATTTTCATTTCACATGTATAATTTACATGTTTGTGTGATGTCATGTTAGAATGTATTTCTTTATGGGACACTTCATGTTCTTAGAAATCATAGAGTGCACATGGGTATGAGCTTGTTTCTCTAGATTACCACACCATCACTATCTACTCATCCATGAAGGGAGGGGCATTACTTTATGGGGGATTATGAAGGGGATTAATGGTCCATGATTGGTGTGGAAAAGTGCTCAGATGATGTTTTTCCTCCTCACAATAGTATTTATTTGGAGACTACACTTGAGATTGCCATAGATACTGGAGTTCGAGAAACTCATACTCTATGGAGCCATGTATCTTATATATTATATCTTATATTTTATTTATTATTATCAAAACATTATCCCCAATTAAATGTAATTATTTACTTATTGTATATTGACAATAGTGGATGTATGTTTATACTAGCCATGGTTGGACATTTGTAATTAATTTCTATATTTAGTTATGTTGTGTTTCATCTGATGATAGTGATTGGTGATGGACATATGACACATGCTTATTTTACAGTTAACATACTTAGAGTGTTCTATCTGGGATCACTAATTATATTCTCATGGTGAAATCTAATGAAAGCATATGTTTATTTATTTAAAAAAAATGTTATTCTAAGTAGATCACAGTGGGAATGTTAGAATGAGAATGTGTGAAAAATGGAGGCTTATTATTCATCCACCCATGAAGGGTCAATAGTAAAATTAGGTAAAAGTAAAAGAAAAGATAAATCTTCATGGATTCCTCCTCTAGGGTGGTTTAAAATGAGTTTTTATGGAGCCTCAAGGGGTAATCCCAATACTTCTAGATCATGATGCATTATAAGGGATTGTAGTGGTTCATTGATAAGTGTTGTTTCTAGGAAACTCATGTATGACATGAATAATGAAGTTGAAACACAAGCTCATACAATTGGGATTGTGTTGGCATTGTAGCATAAAATTAAGAATCTTATGATTGAAGGAGACTCTTAAATCATGATTTCTACCATTAAAAAAAAGTCATCCACCTCTTGAAAATTGGAAAACATTTTAGCTAAAGCTTGGGAAAGACTGGATAGTCTTTTATCTTGGGATTACAAACATTACTTTAGAGAAGCCAATTCAACTATAGTTTTTTTAGCTAATTATGATATTGATCAAAGGGAGTAAATTAGTATGGACAATAAATGGTCTTCATGGGAAGATTTTGTATGGATTTGTGCCATCAATTTTATCTTTTAAGTTTTTTTTAATTATTCCCCTAATTATTTTTATTTAAGGCTTTAATTGTTTTTAATTTCTTTTTTGATAGCTTGTGGGTCAGGACACTCTTTAATTATGGTCTAGCTCATATGTTGTGAGGTAGTGGATGGTTTCATTTATGATGATGGTTGTGAAAGGGCTCATCTCAGCTTCAATCATGCATTACATTCGTTGTAAGCGTAATGTGTAAGCATTGTGTTCTGGTTGGTGTTTTTTCATAATGGAATGAAATGTTGCCCTCAAACTTGGGGTCTTGATGGTTTCTAGCAGCAACATAATGAGGGAAATGGATTTTAAAGGTAATATCTGTAGGGAAAGGATAAAAAATATTTTTTGGGCCCCAACTAAGGAGATAATGCAAGGAATTCTAGGAGTCTTTGGGGAAGATTATATGTCTAAGAGCTTCCATAGTAGGGTTAACTCAAAGGTGGCAACCATGTTTACTAGCAATGTTTTTAATTTTATGTCGAACAAGGAAGTGGTTGTAAAATTGTTTGCATTATTTGTGGCTCTATGCCACCATTAAGGATTGGTGGAGAAGATCAATAGGGTGGATTTTGGATCATTTCCTAATTTTCCATTCTCTAGTTCTAATAGTTTTAGACTGGTGTCAATTTTAGTATTTAGATCTATTAAAATAAGGTTTGTGGTTCTTACATGTTTTATGGATGAAATTCAATAGAAGGTGTGTGACTCTGAGTCTTCATAAGGTTATTTTCTATCCATACCACCTCTGGCTCAATTCAAAAGTCCCCTTATATAAATGGAGTTGTGAAAGGAATCCAAACATAGTAGAAAGTGAGTGAAAGCTTTCAAACTCCTAGAAAAGAGAGTGATTCACGAAAAAGGTGCAAAACCCCTTAGTTGGAAAGGTCTCCCAAGCATATGGTCACTTTGGTGATGTAGGGGAGGTTTGAGAGAAATTGAGTTGTAGTCTTTATACGTGGCATCAAACTTTAGCTCTGAGAGGTGAGGGAGAAAGGGTGGTGTGCTATGAACTCTTCAAAGGATGGTGGTTATAATGTTTTTATGGTAGAGATTGATGAAAATGATGGGAATAACTGACTTCTTATGTGTTTTATGCTTTGGTCATTGGTAACTATTTTTTTGGTTTTTTTATGTTCCTCAGTTGTTTAGCCTATAGCCTTATGAGATTTTTTGGGATTTTGTATTTTTTTGTATTTATCTATTTCATATCACAATAGCTTGTTGATTATTCCTTAGTCTTGGTCGAGAGCTTAGATAATTATCTACAAATCCTTGAGTTGACCATCTCTTTTTGTTTACTATCTATATATTTAATATGGGTAGGGGACTTGTTAAACCCCAATATCTACCAAAATAAAACCTATGGATTGTTGATCTAAATATGGATCCTACTTCTCTAGTAATGCATACTAGATGTTCCTGTTATGCTCAGTTATATTTACCTCATGTTTGTAAAACACTAGTGTAAGACATTTCATACTCAAAACATCAAACTATATATGCTTCATTGGAAAATAATTATGTGGTTGATTCAAACATATTCATGGTGATGAGTTGGTAATTTCCAAGCTCTTGAAATGGAGGGGTAGTTTATGACATGACAAGTCCTAGAAAGGTGCTAGTATCTACTATATATAATAAAACATCATATGGATGGAAGAAAAAGTACATTTTGAGTACATATTAAATTTTCTTTAAAACAATTAAGTGAGTTCAAAAAAAGGCATGTCATTTTATGTTTATATGCAAATGTTAAGGCCTACAGAAGTTAGAGGAATTTTTCTAAGATACTGTCATTAGTCGTAAGACTCAAACACCATATACAAAAGGTTTGAATTTGAACAATTGTAAATGTTTTTTATTCTTAGTAGTGGTTTAGTTAAGCTTATTGGTGGGATATAAGATTGAATTAAAATAAATTCAAGTCTTGGAAATATATTAAGCATTAAAAAATGTAATGAAAAGTAGGGAAGTTGGACTCACATTTTTTTTCAAGTTTGAGTCTTTGTTCTTATTATCTCATTATTTCATAGCTATAGATAATTGGTTTAGTTGTGTGGAAGTAAAAATAAGTGTTTCATAAGTGTGGATCATCTTGGTATACAAATTTTAAATAGAGTGGTGATGAAAATTCTATTTATGAAGGCCAAGTCTAGTAGTATCTTATACATTTATTATATTACATAATGGAATAGGAGTGTAATTTCCTCACCCACTAGAGTTTTTTACACATTAGGTTTACCCAAGATAACTCTTATGTTTTTTTATGTTTTATCCATTCTTATGATCCATTTTCACATGTAATAGCTTGTAAACTTCATTTCTTTGAAATGTTTCATCTTTATTTTAACATGGTTAATAGCCTATAACTTTCATATAGCACATTATAAGTAAACTAGGAGTGATACAATCCATATTGATGAAGCTTAAGGTGAAATATCCACCTAGTTTACATATCAGATTGGTATCCTAGCAGGTAATTATTCCATAATGTGTGGTTGTTTGGTAACCATTATGAAACTAAATTCCCATTACACTAGGATCAATTTCTAGTTGAAAAGGTGATTTGGTCTCTTTACAAAAAGAGATATCCAAAAGAAAATGGGATAGAGAAGTGAGAAGTATGGATTTTTAAAATGAGATGACACCTAAAGATAATGAAGGAAGATTATAAAAATTAGAAGAGGATGTTGTAAGCATCTTCTAATCCATGAATTAGTATAGAAATATTATGAATTTTTTCATGGCAAAGTTAGGTATTTCTATGGATACTTTTGAAGCAAGTGAGGAGCTTAAGACTTTCAACCATGAGAAATAAAATCCCTACTCCAACCATGATCCACCTACATTAAAAGAAGAGGTGAAGATTGAAATTCAACCATATGAAGGTGAGGTGAATTCCAATAATTTTTATCATTAGTTATCCAAATTATAAGTATACTTTAACTTGCATCGAATCAGTGAAGATCAACAAATTTATTTTAGAAGATTGAAGTTAGCTAGTCATGCTCCAACTTGGTTTGAGAGTTATATAAATTATTTGGATATTAAGAAGATATCACTAATTAGTAAATGGGATGAATTTATGACTTTGATTAAGAAGCAACTTTATACTATTTTTTATGAAGAGGAAAGGTCTATTGAATGGAATTTTTTTAGGCAATAAGAAGGCCAAAGTGTGTAGATATATATAAGTGATTTTTGAAATAAGGTAGATTAAATGTGAAAATATACATTTGATCATGACATCCTCATGAATTATGTTGGATGAATCAATAATCACTTAAGGAGGATCCTTATACTTGTAAAATTAAAGGACATAAATGCAACTTGTTCTTATAATGCCCAATTTTTTATCCCAAAACCCATGTAAATTTTATTTTTATTTTTTTATCTTATTTTAGTGGTGTTTATTTATTCACTATGGTTTACTAATGTTTTACTATTTTGATTCAGTCAAGGTAAAATTGGAGTGTAACACAAATAATTATTACCAAATTTATTTAATACCTTTTCTTGTCACTGCAAAGCCTATCTAAGATTAGAATACAAGCATAAGAGGTTAAAATCAAATAAATAAGTAATATACTAATTAATAAAGTGAGACAAGTCACATTATTAATAAGTATTGAATTATAATTTCTTGATTTAAAAGATCACAAATTTATTCACACATAACCCATCAACACTCAAGGGGAATGACATAAGTTTGAAAAACAATAAATTAACACAAGGTTATAATTGTAAGGGTCACTAAGGGAAAGTCATCTAACACTATACAACTCTACTCTTAAGGTACTCAAGATAAGGAAACCAACCAATTTAAAGTGAAATCATTGATAACAACCATATGATGATCAAATTTAAACTTAAATTAAGATTAAACATATATATCCAACCAAAGACATATGATCCCAACATGAAGAAAGATGACAAACATCCCTAATCTATCTTAAGAACCTAGAATTGATGCCCCCACCATAACTTGGTCAACCTATATATCCACTTCATGGAATCGGGTCTTATGTAGTTCTCCTTACACTTGTGATGGTCTCTTCCATGAGACATCATCACCAAACAAGAGTTGGTGATATAATACAATAAGGGAACTAGTACATCACTCAAGCAAGATTCTAAATCTCTAGTCATCTACTCTAATAAATGACACATCTTAAGGTCATCAATCATAATCTACGACATCACAAGGTGCAAGTTCTTACCCAAGCACTTCCATGCAGTGTCACAACAAGAATCAAGGTGAATAAGAACTTATATTCTCTTATTCTAATGTAGTCAATGAATACAAAATATCTAAATTACACTGATTAGAGAAATTATATGTCTCGAATGAGTCTCAAAAAGTGCCCATGGGTAATACAAGAGAGAATAAGATCAAATCTCAATAATCAACAAGGGTTACTATTTGTAATAAATGATCAACTAGGAAGACCATTCTATTAAATTTGATGATAAATGCATGTAAAAGGAAGAATATTATACCATTCATGGTTAATCAATCATACTAAAAATTAGATAATTTAAGCACATGTTCCAATAACACACCAAAATTAGTTGTTAGTTGCCCACTCTAGGAGGGCATCTTAAGGGTTAGTTTCCTAAGCCCGTGCCCACTCTCTGAGCTACCTACATATCTATGGTGATCCCATCATATGTAGAATTAGGGTTGTTTTAGTTTGCCCTTTCCTAAATGAGTGTTATTTTAGATGTAAATACAATCATCCTTCACCAATCATCTACATGACTAACCATAACATCATTACCCCTTGTAGGTAACCCTCCAACCACTAGTTGACCCAAGTACAACTAGACACTACTAAGAATTAAAATTACCTACCTATATATGAAAATTATACACATACACAAAACTAAGTTTGAATGCATAAACCAAGTCTCATTCTAAAGTTACAAACTAAAAATACTTCAAGTGGGCCCTATCCTAGATTCATCGACTAGCAACTAAGGTTAAACACAAACATTTTCAATTGTGTCCAAAATTCAAACTAAGGAAAAAAGTTTAATTAGAACACAAAATGGTGTGGAATATCCATGAATCAAATTATAAATTTTAAAATGCACTAAAATAACCATTTTAATCATAATACTTTTCTAAATGAGATAAAACACACTAATTTTCACACTAGTAATCAGGTGCAAAAGTACCTCTAGTTTAAATTCGATGTCAGAGGATAAATTTTTATTTTCAAAAAATCTAATTATCTAAGCTATAAATATTACATTTAATGAAATAAAACATTTTTATAACAAGGAAAATCATGATTTAATAAACTATTTTGAAGTGACTTTAATTATCTAAAAAACTTGTCTCTCAAAATTCTAAATAAACATGTTACGAAATCATCATAGGAAAAATAGTAAATTTAATAATAAGTTTATTTTATTTTTTTCATGATAATTTAGAGCTATAATAATTTTCTTAGAACTTTAATATTTAAAAAATATCATTCTTTGGTATTTTAAATATGTCAATTTTAAATTGACTTTGGGCCTAGAAACAAGAGTTAATTTTATTTATACAAAGAGCCTCTAGAAATGGTCCCAAAAAACCATTACTAAAGGGGTTAAAAAATTATTTAATGATTGGTGATGGATTCCACTACCTAATAAAATCATACACAAACCTTAAATTTGACAAACTTGTAGTTTAGGTATTTTACATACTCAAATTTTAAAAGGGTTTTAATCATTTTTAACAAGGTCTAAAATGAATTTAAAATTAACTAATTGTCAAATTAAAAAGGATTTGACCTTACACCTAGGTTCCATCTCGATTATTTATAGATCCTATTTATTTACCATCTAAAACTTATTCTCAAAGAATTAATTATTATTTAAAACTGTACCAAGGTGGAATGCATTTTAAGGTTATTAAAAAGAAAATAAAATTAAAGTCTACCCAAGTCAAAGCTAAACAATGGATTAGAGGTAAATTTAATATTTTTATTAATGAAGAAATAACAAAATTTTAACTTGAGATGAGGGTTAAATCTCTACCTTTAGATTGGGTGGATCACCACCACTTGATCTAGGGTTTCCTTAATATTTCCCTAGTCTTCTCTTTGGAAGGATAAAAGTATTCTTTCATTTTGTTTTCATTTCTCTCTTCCATTTTTTTTTTTAATTTTTCAAGTTGGTGATGGAACTGCAAGGGAAGAAATCCAAAATTTCAAACTCATTCCTAGAGAATATATATATATATATATATATATATATATATATATATATATATATATATATATATATATATATATATATGTTGAAACTATATTCATTTTATTTTTAATTTTATATAAACTTGGTGGTGATTTGTGCATTCATCACCCCCTCCCATGGAGTAAGTGGTTGGCTACATAGTTGTCATCCACCCATATATGGGGTTTAGGTTTGGATGCATATCTGTCACCCATCTCCTTTAATAGGGGTTTGGGGCGATTGATTGTGTCATCGTCCCCACCTCTAAACATAGATGGCTGGGTGGCAGCTTGGCCAACCCACCCCACCTCAATTTTTTTTCTTTTTCTTTATATATATATATATATATACATACATACATACATACATACATAACATATATATACATATACATATACATATATATATGTATGTATATGTATATATATATATATGTGTATGCATATTTTTATGTATATATATATATATATATATATATATATATATATATATATATATATATATAATATGTATATATATATGTATGTATATGTATATATATAGATATATATATATAGATATACATATACATATATATATATATATATATATATATATATATATACATACATACATACATATATATACATATATACATACATACATATATATATATCTACATATATACATATATATATATATATATATATGTATGTATGTATGTATGTATCTATATATATAATGTATATATATATATATATATATATATATATATGTATATATATATATATATATACATATACATATATACATTATATATATATATATAATTGAAATTTCAATGATATTAAATGCATACGTACATTTAAAAATATATATAAGTTCATTTATTTCAAAAATAATACTTTATTTATTTAAAATATATATGTACATATATTTAAATTGCCACTAATAAATAATTTTTTATTTAACATGCAAACTCAAAGATTAATATGAGAAGAATATTTTAAAATTATCTATAATAAATTATACAAACTCAATAGAATAATTTTTATTTTTCACAACGTGAGAGAGATATGGGTAAGGATTCATGAGGATGAGAGAGACATAACCACACAAAAAATCACTAATATTATTTTCTCTTTGATAATTTAAAATAATAGAACTCACCTTCAAAACTAGATCATAAGATAAGAAGAGGAGAGTTAAGGTGGCAGGGAGAGAGGTATTCTAAATTTAATTTAGAAACAACAAGAAGTTATCCTCCTACAAGAGAGAGACGGATTGAGTGTTTAACAACCAAATATAATCAAGACACCTAATTTAGTTTCACTAATTTTATAAGAGAGATAAAGGGAGAGAGAGACATACCATTTCTTCAAAAATATGATACAACTCAACAATGAACAAGTGTTTATTTTCAATTTCAATCTCTAAAATTCAAGAAGAGAGAGAGATATTATTAATTTGTTAATCACTACCAAAAATAACAAGAAAAATGGAAATAACCCTACCTCCAATCTTATTTCTTCCAAACTCCTCCATGCTTCTAAGGCCCCAACAAGTTCCTCCCAAGTTACTCCTTTCACTAATTTATCCGCAAAGAATCAACCCTCCATAATGATTTCAATATTTTTTTTCTTGATAAAAACAAATGAATCTCTAAATAAAATCCAAGATTTTGAAATAAAAGAAAGAACTCAAATTCTTCTTTCTAATTTCATTAAATGAAGGGAGTACCCTCCCTTACAAGGATCTTTTCATTTCATAGAAGGACCCATGTTTTTTTTGCATATTATGAAATTTATTGAAAGAAAAGTCTTACACATAATAAATTCTCTTACATACCCATATGGGCTCCTTAGAACTAATTGATTCTAAAATACCTTAATTGAAAAATACTCCACCAAGTAATTCAATGCCTACTAACTAGGCTAGGATCTAAGAGAACAGGTTTTCTAGAAGACTTATGGGATAGAGATCATAGGCCCTCTTGAAAGCATGAGACTTATTTAATTTAAATTTTAAATAATATTAATTTATGATATGTGAATATATATTTAAGGCATGTAATTATAATTTAAATCATTTTTATTTATTCATTGAGGAACATTAATCCATTAATAATAAAGAGAGAATTATAATTTAAATTATTCATTACCATGCAATCTAATTGCCTAATATCTCAATTGATAAGGGACAAACATCCCTCACATGTTTAATTACATACTCTCATCACCTTATAAAATAATCATCCTCGATGCATCAAACCAACACAATGGGTTAAAGAACCAAACATTACTAGAGCACAAACTAAGTTAAAAATAGTGTAACTCAAACCAACCATAATATATATATATATATATATATATCATGTCTTTATGTCAGTTAAATTATTCTCAAAAATTTCTTTTATTCACATTTTAGACTTATCAACATCTTTTACTATTATTGTGATATTGGCTTTATTTCAATTAATAATGTTTTATGGTTAATAGAAATATTTATTTTATTAAATCATGACCTATAGTTCCAAACTATCATACTATCATCTAAATCTATCTCAACCAACTAAAACCCAAGATATTCAATTAATGTATAATTCTAGTACGAAACATATATGAAAATAATATTGGTATGATAGGATAATAGATTGAATAAGTTATGTGCCATCCTATGGTGAAATTACACTCATTAAGATTAGAACAATTCCATGACCAATCCATACTGAGAAACACTGAGAAACATCGAGCAATACTAACCAATACTAATAAACACTATTTGTCATGAATCAACTGATATCATAGATTATTTCTATCAAAACATTTGAATGAATATGTGTACAAGTATCCATATCTTATAATATCATATAGAACAAATTGTATGTCATCCAATGGTGAACATACAAGGTAAATAACAACTAATAAATCATGGTAGAACCACATAAATCAATATTGATCAAAGCTAAGCAATAACATCAATTGACATCTAAATTAAGCAATATCAAGGTTGAAATAACCAAGCAATCATTATGTCTTGTAAATAACCTCCTTATACCTCCTAATAAATAATGAACATAAGATATATAAAAATCATGTATATAATCATATAACCTCCTTAGATCTCCCAAGAAGGATTCTACTTAGATCTCCCAAAAGTAGGATAATAAGTGATTTAACTAAATCATGTATGAAGCCACCACATCTGGTGGGTAGGAGGATGGATCAAGACTTGACATTGTAAACTAGCTCATGACACCTTGTAGCTATATTACAAGCTACTTATTCTCCCCCATACATGTAACATGCATATAATGATCACATCACGACATTCATGAAACCAACATTCAAACATAAAAGCAATAAAACCTCACCAACATAATCCAATAACTAAATCAAATGCCAAATGGCCTTAAGAGATAAAACAAATATTAAATATCAAAAAATAATCTCAATTACATAATAAAGTAAGATCCAAACTATCACAATAAAAAAATCCAATCAAAGCAATTCAAAAACAACAAACTATCTATTTAAAAGAAAATTTAGATTCAAGGGAACAAAAGTGATAGTTTTGAAAAAAAATTTAAAACATAAAATCAAATAAAAATAAAATAGGGCATAAAAATCTCAAAAAAATTACATATTATGACACTATGTGACTGGGAAACCCACCTAAGGAAAGAAGGAATAATATAAGCCCCAATTACCTCCCAGAGGTAAGAGTAAAACATCAGTCACTCCATATGTCTCCTAAAGGTTCACAAGGTTGCATCAAATATAATTTACGAAGGTTTTTAGTTTGACAAACACTAAGGGGTATGTGAAGGAACACATCATTTATAAAGTTACCTTTATGTGTGAAGATCCCATGGTGCCTAAAGCATTCATAGTGCACACACTTGAAATAATATTATGGCTACCTCATGTAAAGGGAAAAAGTGGGGTTTTAGCTTATGATAAGCTCCACTTCCTAGCTCATGACTCAGTCTAAACCATTATAAACATAGTTCTACTCCACCCTCTAACCCCATACTTACATCAATACTCAAATCCTAAAACAACGATGTAGGGTTACACAACACATTACTACATAATAACAATTTTCACTTATGTATCATATGGTTAAATGAAAAAAAATTAATTTACACCACATTTTCATAATGGGAGTTTCACACAAGGTACATTCACAAACATCTTGACATTCACAAGAGTATAATTTGGCTTCACATAATATCATACTGGTACCATGACATACTCACTCTACAATTGCATAATAATGTTTTTTATATATAGAGGATCCATTATTTATGGGGTTTGTTACATATATAATTATATGGTGGTTTACACAATAGGTTAAAATTATATATGTATATAATAACTACAAAAGTTAAGGGATCACATGTTTATCTTAAGATAACTGTTTACATCGATTCATAATCACAACATAATTTTATAAATTATTGGAATCACACAAGGGGTAAGGGCATATCATCATCCACATAAATAATCTTGACATCCTCCATATCATATATGTGATAGAATCCAACACTGTTGATGTCAAAATAATTACCATCATGGTCATACATATATATCACCCATCACCAACCATAACTATTATGGAACTGAATATGATAATCCCCCATCCCCCACATAATCATCACTAAAAATAAAGTATCAAAGGTATTTTGACCAAATGAGAGTCATTTTATTTTCATTTAGAATTTGATACATGGTTTTTGGTTCAAAATATTTCTTATTTTCAAAAATCTAAGTGTATGTTTTCTTTGTTAACAAGCTTCATACTTTAAGTTATATTTATCACAAGATTTAAATGTTTTTAAAAGGAAAGATTATCTCAAAATTCCATGATAAGTGATTATCTATGAATAAATACATAAATTAAGGTAGATAAATTTCATTCATAAAGTAGAGTTTACAATATCATAGTCAAATATCCATCGAATATTTAAAAGTACAACATTGGTACCTAGTGCCCCATAAACAAAATATTAGATCACTAACTATAATAGCATACTATTTAAAAAAAAATTATCCCATAGTGATCCCCATATCAAGGTTTTATACTATATAAAAAAATTATCCCACAATGATGCCCATATCAAGGTTTTAGTGTACTTTCACTTCATGTCCTAATGCCCTCAACATGATGTTCCTCAAAGGCTAAGTCATTCTTGATCCATCTACCTCATACATACTCAGCCAGTCTAGAGGTCAACCTTACCTTCAATGGGCAATATCAAATGAAATGGCCCACACCCACACATAAGTATCAAGACTCTAAAGAAGTCCATTTCACTGGTGGGGTTCTTAAAGGTCTAATGGATCATGTGTCAAAAATATCTATTGGTCTAGCCTTTGCATGCTGACATACTCTAACTAGGTTCACTTTCTATCTTGGGGTAACACACTTTCTAGAACAAGGTGAAGTCATCCCATATGGAGAGTGAGAGTTCCTCTCTTACACCAATGATTTACATATAACATAAACCCTAGAGAAACATGGTATATGACTCCTTGGTTGATGTTATTATATGGGTCAGATTGCTTGTGGTTGACATAGAAGGATTCTCTCATGTATACCCTAAGCTCGAGGTAGTTTTTCTTCTAAAATATTTGTCAAGTGTTGAAGGGTTTGAAGATTTGTTGGTTTATCTACACTAGTTTCTCAAGTGATTATTCTTGATGATCCCTATTGCATGAACTACCAATGCTACCCATGGGATCCATATTGCAATAAACCAAAAAAAATAGAAAAGTGAAAAACTACAATTATACATCCTAGAGCTCCCATTATTTAAACTAGGCTCTGATACGAAAATATAATGCCCAAAATTTATCCTAAAACCCATGATACATTTTTAATCTTATTTCACTATTGTTTATTTATTCACTATGGTTGCTTAATGTTTAACTATTTTGATTTGATCAAGGTAAAATTCAAGTGTAACACACATAATTATTACCAAATTTATTTAATACCTTTGTTTGCCACTATGAGACTTATCTAAGATTAGAATACAAATGTAAGAGGTTAAAATCAAACCAATAAGTAATATCCCAATTAAGGAAGTGAAACAAGTCACATTATTAAGAAGTATTTACTTATAATTTCTTGATTTAAAGGATCACAAATTTATTCACATATAACCTCATCAACACCCAAGGGGAATGAAATGATATTGAATAATAATTAATTAACACAGGGTTATCACTTTAAAGCTCACCAAGGGAGAGTCATCTAACACTATACAAATCTACTCTTAAGGTACTCAAAATAAGGAAACCAACCAATTTAAATTTAAATAGCTAAAATTAACCACACAATGATCAAATTTAAACTTAAATTAAGATTAAACATATATATCCAACCAAAGGTGTATGAGCCCAACATAGAAAAATAATAAACACCCCTAACTTAACATAAGAACCTATACCTAATTTACCCATCACAACTTGGGAAACCTACATATCCACTCTATGGAATTAGAGTCTGATGTATTTCTCCTTACACTTGTGATGGCCTCCTCTATGAGACATCATCACCGAACAAGAGTTGGTGACCTAAGCCAACAAGGGAACTAGTACATCACTTAGGTGAGATAAAAAATCTCTAGTAATTACTATAAAAAAGTACACATATTAATGTCATCAATCATTATCTACTACATCATAAGGTACAAGTGCTTACCTAAACACTTCTACGAAGCATCACAATAAGAATTAGAGGTGAATAAGAACTTATATTCTCTTATTCCAATATAGTCAATGACTCAACAATCTCTAAATTACACTACTTAGTGAAACTCCATCTCCCAAATGAGTCTCAAAAGGTGTCCATGATTAATACAAGAGAAAACAAGCTCAAATATCAATAATTGGTAGGGGACACTATCCACAATAAATGATCAACTAAGAAAACTATGTTGTTAAAACTGATGATAATCACATGCACAAAGAATAATACCATACCATTAATTATTAAAGAAGCATAATAAGAATTAGATACTTTGAGGATGTGATCCAATAACACACTAAAGTTAGTTGTCAGTTTCTTACACTAAGAGGGCACCTTAAGGGTTAGTTTCCTAAGTCTTTTCCCACTTCCCAAACTACCTACATATCTACAATGATTTCATGACATGTAAACTTAGGGATTCTATATTTAAATCATTATTAAATAAGTTTTAGTTTGTATGTGAATATAATTGGCCTTCACCAATCATCTACATGACTAAACATAACATCATTACCCCTTCTCAGTAACCCTACATGCACTAGTTAACCCAAGTACAACTAGGCACTACTAATAATTACAAGTACCTCCCTACATATGGAAAGTATGAATGTACACTAAAATAATCCCAAATATGGAAACCAATAATCATTCCAATATAAAAAACTAAAAATACTTTAAGTGGGTGCTAACCTAGATTCACCCACTGGTAACTAAGGTCAAATAGAAAAATTTGCAATTGTGGTTTGAAATTTAAACTAAGGAAAAAAGTATAAAGAGGAAAAAAAAATAGTGTGGAGTAGCAATGACTCAAATTATAAATTTTTAAATGCACTAAAACAACCATAATAATTTTAAAACCTTTCCAAACGAGATAAAACACACTAATTTTCACACTAGTTGTAGACACTCAAAAACTGCACATGACAACTTTCGATGTCAAACTTCTTTTTACCCTTGTCCAAACTCATGTCTAGTGGACCACCTAGTCAATTAAACTCAACTACTAACTTGACCCTATCAAACCCCTAACTTAACACATTTAACTAAACCATTTAATTCATCCCTTTTAACTTTCTTTAACTCATTTTTTTTTGGCCCCTTAACTACCAATGGTCAGTTTTCCAAGCCCGATTTAAAGTTTTAAAGAGTTAAAAGCTTTTTGAGAGATAAGCATTTACTTAAATGACATCTTGTTTTTAAAACTAACTTTAAAACATCATGAATTGGAAACTTTATCCCCCTATCAAATTTGTAAATTCATCCCTCCTAATTAGCAACTTTATCCTCCAAAAGGAGAAGAGGAGGAAGTGAAATGGATCCACAATCTAAAATATTGCATCCAAGATCTCTTGCATACATGTATTCATCATCCTTTCAACAAGCAAGAAACATCACCGAAAACCTAAAGCTCTATCGAAATCACTTTCAAAAGCTAAAGTATTGTCACTTTGGCCAAATCACTTTAGTGTTTCACCATCAAGTTTTAGGTATCTTTTGATTATTTTTGTTGATTTATCTTATTTTTAACTTTCCTACCCTATCAAACCCATTAATATCTTATTTTCCACCCCTTAACCTTGTAACAAACCTCTATTTTCCCAAATACCCAATCTACACCTTCTTTTCTAATCATTTCCATAATTACTCAGGTAACCACTGATGGTTAACACAACTATTGACAGTTACTTTAATAGTCGATGGTTACCTAACTGTCGATGGTTAGCCTAAACTATTGATGGTTCACTTGACTATCGATGGTCACTATGGCACAAAAATATAGCAAGTTATTTTCAGCCCTGTGACCCTAGTCAAACCCAACTTTCTCTACTTCTACCTGATTATAGTATCTCTTCTAATTTTTTGAACTAGAACCTGACCATTTTAGTATAAATATTGATCAGCTTTACTATTTTTGGTTATTTTTCTATTAACTAGCATTATACTTTCTTTGAATTACACTTCATTTATCCTTATGAAAGTAGATCTTTACTTTATCATTTATAGCTTAATTTTTATAATAGTGGATTAACGGCCTCCTAGCAAGCAATATGCTTCTTGAATCTAGCTCATGCTAGGTAGTCAACTCATTCATCCATCTAACAACCCACTTTTCTAGTGTTTTTATTATATGCAGGTTATTCCTTCCTAGCCAAATAAGAGTTCCCATCATCATCTGCATTCACATTCACACTTTACTAAATATTATTCTACATACCCTATTACTAGTTTCATTATTTACTTTCAAAATTAAAAAAACTAACTGAAACATTTTGGCACACCTAGTGGGACCTAGTTCCCTTTTTCCTCTTTTATTATTTTCTCATAAAATGAAATCTAATTTTTTTTGTTTGGGCTTAAAATAAACCTCTTGCATACATTGATTACCTAATTGTCTTAGTTCACCTAGTAACTTATGAGGTAAAGTAATTAATCATAGATTTCACACTTATTATCACACACTTAATCCAAACCACAAAATAATTAACACATTAAAACATACCTGAGACAAGACCTGACTGGGATTTCATCACCTGTCAGTAACCTTACCCCTTCTCAACTTTGTTACTTGGATTTTACCACCAATGGGAGAACTAACTCAACTCTCTGGTTGAGTATAAACTTTGAAATCGATATATTTTGGCTAAGCACCTGACACTCTTACTGCTGTAGGACTATGAAGTGAGGTGTTAGGCCCCAATACTAAGCCATGCAATGAAGTTCAACATATATTTCTCTTGAGCACCTAAACAACCTAAAACCAACCTTATATTTCCTCTTTAGTACCCAATCTACAAGCCAAATTCCCTCTTCACACTTTCTAAGGCATGAGCCAAAAGCAACTTAAAAAAAATCCTAGGATTTAACATACTTTTAGTGTATACATTATTTACCTTAAATTCTTTTTATTTTGATTGCTCTTTGTTTGAGGTGTGAGTTTTTCCATATTATGTCCTATTTTCTCATATGGTCTTTACTAGACAATAGCTGAGAAACCAAACCAATCAACCACCACCTTCTTCTCCTTCCTCCATGGAATATAATTCTAATGATGAGGGTTCACCTCATTTTTTCCCCCTCTTACCAAAATCCTAGTTGTTTATGAGGGTGATACAGACTTCATTGCCTTCCTTGACAAAAATCTGGTGGCCCTTCAACATTATCTTAACATCTTACCTCACCATACCTCTATTTCCTCCGTTCCTCCTATAGACCCTCCTTATGGTATGCCTCCCAATATTATGGTGGGTACTACCTCAACCCAACCCTTGCTGACCCAAGCCTCTTCTTCTTCTAACATCCCATCTGCTACCACTACCCAAACCCAATCCAACATTGTAACCTCTAACCAAACACCTCCTACCAAACCCCACACTTCACATATAGGTTTCACTTTACCTCTAGTTACCTATACTTCACTTACCATGGGGTTATCTTCTACCCCTACTTCCACCCTTCCCTTTATTATGATCAATCCACCAACTTCTTACCCATTTCAAAACTTGGTGCTTTCTATACCTCAAACACTTCCACCCATTAGCACTAGGGTCACCACTCAACCTCAACCCACCACCTCAACCTTACCTTTCAATCAACCCACATACATCCCTCAACAAGTACCTATGACAACCTATCAATATGTACCTACCCACAAGGGTACATAACACCTTCCACCCAACCATTTATGCAAATCAATTCTCATGAGGCACCATCTCAACCTCTTGTGACCACTTACCAACATGTGGCTTCTTCAACACCTTCTACCGCCTATCCATACATAGTTGCCACCCAACCTCAATAAAATTTACCTCTTAATTATGCAACTTCTTAACCCCAACTAGATTTGATCAAGATCTTAATGGACAAAATGACTAACTTGGAGTCATCTATCTCTAGGACTCATATCCTATGATAAAATTTGTAATGAACTCATTCATCCATCCATGTCCATACATTCATATCAGCCTCAATGGGAATTACCCAAGTTTTCCAAATTCCAAGGCAAGGAGGACCCTCAACAACATTTGAGAGCATTCTGACATTCTTGTTATTTAATCACATATGATGATGCTCTCCTTATTTGAACCTTCCCCATATCCTTATCAATAGCAGCCCTTGACTAGTATAGTGTTCTTCCCATGCACTCCATCTTTTATTTCTCTCAATTGGATCAAATCTTTTTAGAGCATTTTTTGATAAATATATCTAAAAAGGTCTCTATTACAAACCTCTACTCTATTGAACAATTTGATGATGAGTCAATTATTGATTTTGTGGCTAGATGGAGAGGTCTCATCAACCAAGTTTTCTTCTCCTTACCCCAACCTAAATTGATTGAGCTCATCTCCTAGTGTTATACCAAACATATTGCCCTCACCCTTCATTTTCAAACCTTCATAACTTTTGGTGAGGCATTCACCATGGATTTCCTTGACTATCCTCATTCAACCTAGTGACTATCCTTAATGGGGTTCCAACATCATTCCCATCACCAAACCCATAGGGGGCCTTTACCTCTACATCAATTTTCATGACCTCAATCTCACTTTACCAAAGGATGACTTTCCTATACCAAACATTGAAATCTTGTTTATTTTACAACTGGCCATGAAATGTTATTTCTCATGGATGATTTCTTGGGATATAATCAAATCTTGATTGCCCCAAGAGATCAACATAAAAATTCTTTTATTACCCCATGGGAAACCTTTTGTTATAGGGTCATGCCCTTTGGACTAAAGAATGTTGGATCAACCTATCAATGAGCCATGACCTATATCTTTCACTATCTCATCCATAAAATCATAGAGGACTATGTGGATGATCTCCTTGGGAAATCCAAACACTACAAGGATCACCTAGCTGTTCTTGCCATCATCTTCAATTGATTAATCCATTATCATGTCAGGATCAATACCAAAAATTAAATTTTTGGGGTCTTATTGGGAAAGCTTCTTAGTTTCATTATCTCTCTCCATGGAATCAAAATCAACCCCACCAAAGTTAGATAATTATTAGAGATGCCTCCTCCTACTAACCTTACACAACTTCACAGCCTATAAGGAAAACTTCAATCCATCTATCACTTCATTTCCTAGTTATCAGATAAATATCAACCTTTCCACCACCTCCTAAAGAAAGACATCTCTTTTAAGTGGACCATGAAATGTCAACAAGCCTTTGATTTAATCAAGGAGTATATTCTCTCTCCACCCATCATCATCCCTCCTGAGGAAGACCAATCCTTTTACCTATATATATCTACCATAAACCATTACCTAGGGGTAATCTCATACATCATGATGAAAAAAATAAAGAACAAGCCATCTATTACATTAGTTACACCCTTATTGAATATGATACTTAGTATACCCATCCTAAAAAACTCTATCTCAAATTAGTTTTCATGGACTCCAAACTCCTTCACTATATTCTAATCATAAAACATATGTTATCACCAACACTAACCCCCTCAAGTATATGCACTCTAATCCATATCAAAACCAACATATGGCTAAATGGCTCATGCTCCTAGCCAAGTTCAATCTTGAGTTCCTTCCAAAAAATTCCATTAAAGGATAGGTCATCATTGATAAATTGGCCAAAACTCCTCTACCAGATAATCAACCTCTTCCTCTTGCCTTTCCATATGAGTCTATCAAAAGTCTTCCTTAGGAAAAACCCACCTACCAAATGACCATGTTTTTCAATGGTTCTAAATGCCAAAATGGTGGGGGTGTCAGATTGATTCTCATTCCCCTTAATGGTGAACCTCTTCCCCTATATTTTAAACTTGAATTTGAATGCACCAAAAACATAGCCAAATATGAAACCCTAGTCATAGGTCTCTAAACTGGTCTAGATTTTAGAGTAAAAAAATTAGTATCATTGGTAACTCCTAACTAGTCATCAACTAGGTCAACAGATCATATCAATATAAAAATGATGTCCTCCTAAAGTACAAAAAACTTATGGATGTAGTCTTATTATCATTCAACCATCAACTTATTCGATTATTTCCTTGATATATTAACAAATTTATAGATATGATGGCTTCCTTTGCTTTCCAAGTTCCATCTCAACCTACCAAATCTAAGCTATTTGTCACCATATATCATTTTATCACACCCTTGTATATTAGTTATAATCTTCCTACCATTTAGAGTGTGGAAACATCTCCTTTCGACATTTGGTATGACCAAATGTTTGCTTAACTTAACCTTGGCATTATTCTTATCAACCTTTCAAAGAATACCTAAAGAGATTTTGTTCAGGGTACCTCTCATTATAATATACTAAGGGGAATACTTTACAAACATAGATTTGACATAATCCTTCTCCATTATTTATGTAGTCATGAAACTTCCCATGCTATCAAATAAATACATGATAGAATCTATGGGGGACACTTTAGTGTCCTAGCTATTCCTAAGTGTATTCTTTGCCTTGGCTATTATTGTCCCTCCCTCAATCAATATTTTTGTGATTATGTAAATAAGTGTGTCAAATGTCAATAACATGCTAACTTACATCATGATCCTCCATATGGCCTTCAAGTATCTATAGATTATCATCCCTTCTTGTAATGGGGTCTTAACCTTCTTGTGGGAATCAATCCCCATTATTCACAATGACACCAATATATCATTACCACTATCAAATATTTTAGAAAATGGGTGGAGGCAATCCCTATTATCTCAACAAAAGCCAAAAAAAATATTAACTTCATCAATCTCCATATCATCTATCACTTTGGTGTTCCTCATAAGATCATCATCGATAATGGCAAATCTTTAAAAAACCATAAATTATAAGCTCTTTATGATGCTTTTGGCATCAAGTTAAGATTTTTCTCACCTTATCATCCACAAGTTAATGGATAGGTGAAAAACTCTAACAAAAATCTCATCAAAATACTTACTAAAGTAGTAAGTGCTTTCAATTGAGATTGGCACCTACACATCCATTTCACTTTATGGGCCTATGGCACTAGCATTCAAGCCTCCTTGGGTACTATCCATTTCTATCTCATCTATGGTGTAGAGGCCATATTTCCTCTCAAATTTTAAATTCCCTCTTTTCACATATCATTGCATGAAATATTTTTCAAAAGATATTATCATCAAAAATATATCGAATGTCTTGAAATTCTTGATGAACATCACCTTGTAACACTTAATCACCTTCGTGTCTATCAACAACCAATCAAACACACATAAAACAAACACCTGAAAGAGTGATAGTTCAATATCAGAGACCTCATCCTTAAAGAAAACCAACATGTAACTAATATGGAGAAAAGTAATAAGGGAAAGTTTGATTTCAATTAGCTTAAACCCTATATCATAACCCATAAGTATGGATCAAGAGCTTGTCATTTGTCTTCTCTCAAAGGAAAACTATAACTTGAGCATCTCAATGCTTTACATTTATGTCCTTTCTATTATTTAAAAATAGATTGAACTCACCTTTATGTCTGACTTAAGCTCATCTCTTGGTTTACAATATTTTCACCTCCTTTCACATACCTATCCCTAATCTCTTTAGAGATAATGGATTAAAACATAAGAACCGTGTGATTATCCATCATAGTTATAGCCTATTCCTAAGCATGGGTACCATGGATCTACCCATGGCATGGTTCTCATGGATACTTTTCATCTCTAATAAGATGGAATCCCATTATCAATTATCTCTCAAACCACTTTCTCCATCTATCATTAACCTTTTGTGCTAAAGTTTTGTCTCCATAAAGGTAAACCTTTAATCCTAAATAGACTTGTCCATGTCTAACCTAGCATTCAAAATTGAAAAATTGGGATACCAATATATCATTTGGGTCCATATCTCTAGTATTACAGATTGTTCCCTTGAAGGACAACTATAAAAATCTAATTCTAGACCACTCCCTTAAAGGATGGCTAAGAAATAATCATCTGAAGCTTCCTGCATCGATCAGCTTCAACAACTTATCAAAATCATAAAATAAACAAACAACCCTATGGAAAAATCAAATTAAGTAAGCTACAATTGGCTATTATAAGTGCCATTTGTAGGCTTCCTGCATCGATCATTCTACGCATTATCCCAATATGCTACAATCAACCCCTATATATGGCATTTGTAGAATTCTCACATTAATCAGTCTACATATCATATTAAGGCATGTACTAATCTATTATAGTTCTTTGGTCACCTATAGAAGGGACAAGCTAATCCACATCAGGTTACCTTTTCACCCATTTATCATTCAACCATCTACCTATCACCTCCCTTCCCTTTAATCCCTGTCTAAAATCAAGGACTATGAGCTTACTTTCCATAAAGTGATCAAGATACCCCCTTCTCTCAATCAAAGCATGCTCATACAAAGCATTCAACAAGCTTATGCTCACTAAATTATTCCTACTATGTCTTCTTATTGTTAAGTCCTTGCCAACCCAAAACATCATGCCTTTTCTTTGCCCTCTATTAGTTCATATGGATGTATGTCTCATAACTCTTATATCTTTCTAACATTTGGTTTGTTACTTACACCTACTTTATTCATTATTCATTCATATCACATATCCTATTCAAACACGACACCATTATTCTCATCAATGCAATCATAACATTATGAACCATGAATAAAACATATATAAACCATATCTTACCCATAAACAAAACATCAAAAAACAAAATCACAGCATACCATTATAACATAATAAAAACATATTATCCTCATCAAACATCATCCTACAATAAATCCAAAAAATAATCCTATCTATGAATATTATATCCTCATCCAATCTATAAACCACATTATCATAATCATCTTATAAATAACATCATCAAAATATATCTATCAACTATTCATGATCATGTGAAAACTAAACTAAACTAAATAAAAATAAACGTCTTACTCAAAAACATGTTGTCAACCACATCATCATAGAAACAAATAGTCATTATCATCCTTCATATCCATCATCATATACCTAAACTAAAGAGTCAACAATAAACCTACACCTAAAGTATCATATATGTCATCCATAATCCATAAAAATAATCACATCATGATCCTAATCTACATCTATATCATCATCATCATCATAATACATCAATACATAATCAATTAAACATCATCAACATCAGAACATCATCATCATGTCATATGTCATCTACGTAATTAAATGTCAATAATATCATAATCAACATATAATAATTAATTACATCAATAATAAAATACATGAAATAATGTATCTATGACTCTCTCGCTCATATACATCTCACGTCATCAGCACGCAAGCTGGTGTCAAAATCAAAAACATATAATATATAAGGCCATTTATTAGGCTCTTAGGGTACCATTATCAATGGGCCCACCTACCCTACTTCCACTGGTTCCACTTATACCTACACCTCTACTACCATCTGGTGGTGGTCCCCCTAAAATCCCTACCTTCCCCACTATTTAAGCCCACTATCCTAGAGTAGCTATAGATAGACCACCTGTTAGGTTGGCCCTGTACCTCTATATCTCATCTCTAAAGGTAACTACACTGACACTATCACCTCATAATATCTTAACTCCTTGATAGTGGCTAGGTACCATGTCCTCAAAATTATGTCAAGAGATCCTCTTACTAATGCTACTACAGTCACTCCTACCCTCTGTCTTAATGTATATCTCTCCTAAATCACTAATCTAAGAGAGATCCTTGCTTGATCTTCCTCACCAATCACTGTAGAAAAATGCCCTTATAAGGTGACAATCTATGCCTATAATTTGGCCACCTATCCTTATAACCTAGTAATCTAGCCCTGTGCTATGACCAATGCCATTGCCACCTAACCATCTTATACCAATGCTCCTACAGGGTCTACATCCATTTTTTATTTCTCCTTATCACCACATCTAAAGTTAGTCACTACATATCTAGCCTGATACCAAGCTGTATATCCATCTAAAACACTAATGTCATTTATGGGAGCTCTCATTGTAACTCTTCCTAGTCTAAAATGACATCCTATGGCTATGGCTCTGAGAGTAAAAACTTGGCCTCCTCCCTCTTGTATCAAGGGAAATTTGGTGGGATCTCCTATATTAATCCAAACTACCATCACACTTGGTCGAAGGGGATAAACTTAGTTTCTCCATCTCTCCTCCCATAAATCTAGTACTAGCTCTATAAGGATAATGTGTTGTACTAGTGCTTAAGTCAACTAGGCTAACCCACATATGGCCTACATATCACATCTCCTACCACCAAACCTTTCAATGCATCTCAAAACTAGTCAATGTCTCTAGCTCTTCCACCTACCCCTATGAAATCATCAATATACCTCCATTGCATGAAGCCAATAGGAAAGGCTACCTAGGTAAAACCCTACCATGGTAGCCCTAATGGTCTCATAACATGAATATACTCATATGCTTAGGAGTGGAGCATGAAACCAACACTAATCCCATATCATGTGTGTGGTCAGAAGGCCCAAAGCTCCCTATAGATATAGACTAGTAGTATTGGGGCCCATCCAAACATTGTCCTCTCTAGTAGAATCTCCACCAATACCCCTATAACAAGTACAAAAATTGTCCATGGCTCAAATCTTGTAGTGAAAAATAAGTCACTACCATCATCATCATCAGTAGGCATCTATCCTCTAGGGCCCTCTGGTATAATGACTCAATCCCAAACCCACCTACATGCCACCTGATATGAACCTAGTCTACTCCATATAAGATATCCATGTGGTAATCCCACTCTTCACTTTCAATATTATAGATGGTCTCCCCCTGAATGGGTAGTTATGTTATCCTCATCACATCCTTTAGTAGGATGGTCATCTCTTCAGTAGGCAACATGAAGGTGTTCATCACTAGGTCCCATCTCTCGATGAGAATGATGATCATGGTTATATCTCATGGCAAGTGTTGATAATGAATCATAGCCCCTAGGCCAACCATCTCCATGTGCCTCCACTCCTCTATAGTCAATGCATCTTGAACCTCTATGAAGATCTTACAGACCTGGTCCCTCATTTGAATATGGTCACAAGGCTACACATAAATAAACAATAATATTAGCATACCTACTTCATTTTATCCATCACCCTAAAATATACACTTATCTTTTTAAATCTATTCTACCCTCCCTTGTTACATATCTTATTTTACCTCTCATAATTTTTCACATCATTTCGAACAACTAACATTAGATGACTTCCAATCCTAACACAATTCTAAAAATTTTCCATGTAACTTTAAACTCTTTTCACTTATTTTCCACCTTTTTCCATTGATGGTTCCTTGAACCATCAATGGTCCTTTAGGGACCTTTTTACCCCTAAGTTTGATTGGCAATAGTCAGATTGAATCATTGACAGTCATTGTGTGTGACTGTCAATAACCCAACTTGAACCCTCGACCTACCACAACCTTTACCAACTCACCTAAATCAAACCACCTCTCTACCTAAACCTATTCCCACCTAAATAACACTCTTACCACATCCTTCAACTCTCCATTTCCTCCACTAATTTTCCTACAATGAACAAAAACCTAAATCTAGGGCATCATGGCCAAGGCTAATTTTCAAATCCCTACCCCACTAATTCAACCTCCCTAAATGTACCTTTATACTAACACATTTAACTATACTACCAAATTTAAGGCATAGCCTACCTCATTCAATGATCGTTGGCATGGTTAGTGTCATGATACTGTTAAGTTGTGGAGCTAAAAGCTTCACTAATGCAAATTGGAGGAGGTTATTGAGTGATAAAGAAACCAATGTCAGCATGATCAACCGATGTCGGTCATATCTAGTTACAAAGCTACTGACATCGGTCAAGAATCAGCCAACATCGGTCATCTCTAGACAAACAGGGATGGACGTCAGTCGCCTGTGCATTCCAGAACTGTTAATTACATGAATAGTTAGTTTGTTGAATGGTCAGTTTGCATGTAAAGATTAATTCTAGTCTTGAGCTACATTTCTAATTATTATAATTGGAAAGTCTAATTATTGTTTGTATGGGATCTATATAATAGACTCATGGGGCTGTATTGTAATTTGAAGAATCATAAGGACTTGGAGAGGCAAGGACAAGGGTTCTTCTCGAGTGTAAGATCTAGGTTTGTAGGTGTGCAAGAACAGGTTGATCTACAGATTGTGCAAGATCAGGTAGAAGATCTAAATGGTAAGTAAGGTCAATTGATCTATAGGTGTGTGTGTGTGTGTGTGCAAGGTCAAAGGAGATCTACAACACAACAAGGTGCAAGATTAGGGAGATCTACTTGGATTATGTGTGTGTACTCAGTTGGTACTGGAAGTAGGCAACAACAATTGGGTTGATTGTCACTTACTGGTTGGTGGTACTGGCAGTATTGTTACTGATTGGTTGAAACAACAACTCTATATTTGAGTTGATTTTGTTTGTAATTGAGAGAGAGAACTCTTGAGGGAGAATTACTGGTATGCCAAAGAGGTGTGGGAAGAGTGTGATTTCTTCATTGTATATCCTTCTAGAAGAGTGTTAATACAAGATTGTATTGTCTCTCAAATTTTGTGAAGTTTTTGAACTCTAGTTACTTATTATTTTGGTTTAATTCCATGTTTAGTTGCTTATAAAAAGGTAATCAAGTGTACTCTTAAGGAGTAGGGATCCTAACAAGTGGTATCATAGCTAGGTTGTAGGTTTATCAAAGCCAGGGTGCAGGTTATCAGAGCTTGGTTAGGTACACTAACAGGTGGTCAGAGTGTGTTAAGTGTTTGTTGATTACAGGTCACTCTCAGGGGTTTATGATTGAGTGAGAGTAAAGCAATGGTAGAAGAAAGTTCACTAAGAATGGAGGAATTCAATGACAAAAATTCTCAATTACTAAATTATGGAAAGAAAGAGTAGGTAAAGAAAGATTGTTGGTTGGTAGAAGATCAGCATGAAGGAAATGAAGAAGCAGATGTTGCATTGCACATGATGCTCTTGTATGTTCCTTGGATAAAGTAAAATCTTGGGTTTTATATTCTCTTGCCTCTTTCCATGTAACCCCAAATAGAGTATTTTTCCATGATTATGTCCATGGAGACTTTGGAAAGATTTATTTAGGGGTTGGTGAGCCTTTTCAAATTGTTGGCAAAAGGGAAGTGCAGCTGAAATTGCAGATAGGCAACACATGGGTGTTGAAGGATGTCATGCAGGTCCCAGTCCTGAAGAGGAATCTAATTTCTACAGGAAATTTGGGTGATGAGGGATGCATAGTAACTCTCAAAATGGATGCACTTGAATTAACATGTGGTAAAAAAGTAGGTACTCTTTATCTATCTACTTGTATTACTGATTCTGCCTCTGTTGCAAAGATGTGGCTTTTTAGGCTTAGTCACATGAGTGAGAAGGGGATGCATGTTCTTAAGAGGAAGTCAGATGTCTTTGACAAACTTAAGAACTGGAAAGCCTTGGTTTTCTTGGAGGAGATGATGGACAGAGATTAGCTAAAGGGGTTGAATAATTCTGAGTAGGATAGTTTGGATAGGGTTTTGATCTAAAGTGAGCTCACAGGTAAAAAGTCATCACTCATAGGAAAACATAGTTACAATGTCAGTCAGGTGGAATTGATGTCGAATAGGTAGGTATCAATGTCGGTCATGTGCAAACTAGAGTCAGTGGTGTCGGGCAGGTGGATACTGACGTCAATCAGGGAACCGACATCGGTGACCAAGTGGACACTGACATCGGTTAGGGAACTGGCATTGGTGATCAGGTGGAATCAACATCGGTTAGGTGCGGACCAGGGTCAACCAGAGAATGGATTTTGGGTAGACAACAAGATGTCAAGGAGTCTCAAATGCCTATATGGAAGACTGAAAGTGTAAGTAAGCCTCAAATTCATTATTCACCTTCTTTATACTACGTGAACTTGTTGCTCACTGATGGTCAAGAACCAGGAAGTTTTGAAGAGGTAATGTAGGTAAAATCCAAGAAAAAGTAGGAGCATGGCATGATTGAGGAAATGGATTCCTTGGGAGAGAACCAAATGGGAGATTTGGTAGAGTTTCTAGCTGGAAAAAAAGCACTAAAAGACGAATGGATTCCTAGGTTAAAGAAAGGAGAGAATGGACATGTGGGATAGAAGGCCAGGGTATATGGTCTTAAGCAAGCTCTAGGATAGTGGTACAAGTTTGATGGGTGTATGATAAAGCATGGCTTTAGTCAATGTTAATGTAATCATTGTGTTTATTTTACCAGGTTGGATAATGCTTGTGACATTATCCTATTACTGTATGTAGATGATATGCTTGTTGCAGGTTCATACATGCAGGGATTTCCTAAGCTAAAGGTAAAATTAGTTCAGAGGTGTGCCAGGAAGGATTTAGGAGGAGTGAAAATCCTTGGCATGAGTATTTCTAGAGACAGAGAAAATCACAGGTTGATGTTGTCTCAGGATGATTGTGTGAATAAGGTAGTGGAGAGGTTCAAGATGCAGGATGAAAAAATAGTTAGCACACCTATGGATGGATAGTTCACATAATAGTGTCCCAAATCACATGATGAGGTTGAGTACCTGTGTATTAAACCTGATATTACCCAAGTAGTGGGAGTTGTCAGCAAGTTTGTGGCCAATCCGGGAAAGGAGCAATGGAAAGCAGTTCAGTGGATTCTCAAGTATCTAAGAGGGACCAACAAAAGGGATTCATGCTATGTAGGGTCAAGCACTTCTCTACATGGGTATGTAGATTCAGATATGGCAGGGTACTTTGATGACAGGAGTAGCACCATAGGATGTGTGGTGGTTGGTCTTCAAGATTGAAATTGAAGAGGGATACAAGCCAAAAAACAAAATTAGACGATGTACAGGTACAAGTATAGGTGTAGCTATTTATCTCCAAGTGGGAGATTGTTAATTTGTGGAGCTAAAAGCTTCACTAATGTAAATTAGAGGAGGTTGCTGAGTGCTAAAGAAACCAACGTCGGCATGATCAACCGATGTCGGTCATATCTAATTACAAAGCTGCTAACATCGGTCAGGAATTGATCGACGTCGGTCATCTCCAGATAGATAAGGACTGATGTCAGTTGCTTGTACTTTCATTAACTATTAGTTACATGAATAGTTAGTTTGTTGAATGATTAGTTTGCATGTAAATATTAATTTTAGTCTTAAGCTATGTTTCTAATTATTATAATTGGAAAGTCTAATTATTGTTTGTATGGGATCTATATAATAGACTCATGAGGCTGTATTGTAATTTGGAGAATCATAAGGACTTGGAGAGGCAAAGATAAGGGTTCTTTTTGAGTGTAAGATCTAGGTTTATAGGTGTGCAAGACCAGGTTGATCTGCAGGTTGTGCAAGATCAGGTAGAAGATCTACATGGTAGGTAAGGTCAGTTGATCTACAGGTGTATGTGTGCAAGGTCAAAGGAGATTTGTAGGGTAGCAAGGTCAAAGGAGATCTGAAACACAACAAGGTGCAAGATTAGGGAGATCTACTTGGAGTATGTGTGTGTACTCAGTTGGTACTGGAAGTAGGCAACAACGGTTGAGTTGATTGTCACTTACTGGTTGGTGGTACTGGCAGTATTGTTACTGACTAGTTGAAACAACAACTCTATGTTTGAGTTGATTTTGTTTGTAATTGAGAGAGAGAACTCTTGAGGGAGAATTATTGGTATGCCTAAGAGGTGTGGGAAGAGTGTGATTTCTTCATTGTATTTCCTTCTGTAAGAGTGTTAATACAAGATTGTATTGTCTCTCAAATTCTATGCTATTTTTGAATTCTAGTTACTTATTATTCTAGTTTAATTCCATGTTTAGTTGCTTATACAAAGGTAATAAAGTGTACTCTTAAGGAGTAGGGATCCTAACAAGTGGTATCAGAGCCAGGTTACAGGTTTATCAGAGCCAAGGTGAAGGTTATCAGAGCTTGGTTAGGTAGACTAACAGGTGGTCAGAGCATGTTAAGTGTTTGTTGATTACAGGTCACTCTCAGGGGTTTTTGATTGAGTGAGAGTAAAGTAATGGCATAAGAAACTACACTAAGAATGGAGGAATTCAATGGCAAGAATTCTCAATTACTAAATTATAGAAAGAAAGAACAGGTAAAGAAAGATTGTTGGTTGGTAGAAGATCAACATGAAGGAAATGAAGAAGCAGATGTTACAGGTATTGTTGCATAGGATGTTCTTGTATGCTCCTTGGATAAAGTAGAGTCTTGGGTTTTAGATTCTGTTGCCTCTTTCCATGCAACCCCAAATAGAGTATTTTTCCATGATTATGTCCATGGAGACTTTGGAAAGATTTATTTAGGGGTTGGTGAGCCTTGTCAAATTATTGGCAAAAGGGAAGTGTGGCTGAAATTACAGATGGGCAACACATGGGTGTTAAAGTATGTCATGCAGGTCCCAGTCCTGAAGAGGAGTCTAATTTCTATAGGAAATTTGCATGATGAGGGATGCACATTAACTCTCACAGCAGATGCACTTGAATTAGCATGTGGTAAGAAAGTATATACTCTTTATCTATCTACTTATATTACTAATTTTCCCTTTGTTGCAAAGATGTGGATTTTTAGGATTGGTCACATGAGTGAGAAGGGGATACATGTTCTTAAGAGGAAGTCAGATGTCTTTGACAAACTTAAGAACTAGAAAGCCTTGGTTTTTTTGGAGGAGATGATGGATAGAGATTAGCTGAAGGGGTTGAATAATTCTGAGCAGGGTAGTTTGGATAGGGTTTTGATCCAAAGTGAGCTCGCAGATAAAAAGTCATCACTCATAGGAAAACATTGTTACCAACGTCAGTCAAGTGGAACTAATGTCAAATAGGCAGGTACCAATGTCAGTCATGTGCAGACCAAAGTCGGTTGTGTTAGGTAGGTGGATATCAATGTCGGTCAGGAAACTGACATCGACGACCAGGTGGACACCAATGTCAGTCAAGAAACTGGCATCGGTGATCAGGTGGAATCGACATCGGTCAGGTGCAGACCAAGGTCAACTAGAGAATGGATTTTAGGTAGATAACAAGCTGTCAAGGAGTCTCAAATGCCCATATGAAGGATTGAAAGTGTAAGTAAGCCTCAAATTCGTTATTCACCTTCTTTATACTATTTGAACTTGTTTCTCACTAATGGTTAAGAACCACAAAGTTTTAAAGAGGCAATGTAGGTAGAATCCAAGAAACAGTGGGAGCATGGCATGAATGAGGAAATGGATTCCTTGGGAGAGAACCAAACAAGAGATTTGGTAGAGTTGCCAGTCGAAAAGAAAGCACTAAAAGATGAATGGATTCCTAGGTTAAAGAAAGGAGAAAATGGACACGTGAGATAGAAGGCTAGGGTATATGGTCTTGAGCAAGCTCCATGATAGTGGTACAAGTTTGACGGGTGTATGACAAAGCATGGCTTTAGTCAATGTCAATGTAATCACTGTGTTTATTTTACCAGGTTGGATAATGGTCATGACATTATTCTGTTACTTTATATGGATGATATGCTTGTTGTAAGTTCATACATGTAGGGATTTGTTGAGCTAAAGGTAAAATTAGTTCAGAGGTGTGCCAGGAAGGATTTAGGAGGAGCAAAAATCCTTGGCATGAGTATTTCTAGAGAGAGGGAAAATCACAGGTTGATGTTCTCTCAGGATGATTGTGTGAATAAGGTAGTGGAGAGGTTCAAGATGAAGGATGAAGAACCGGTTAGCACACCTATGGATGGAGAGTTCAAATAACAATGTCCCAAATCAAATGATGAGGTTGAGTACATGTGTACTAGACTTGATATTACCCAAGCAGTGGGAGTTGTCAGCAAATTTGTGGCCAATCTGGGAAAGGAGCACTGGAAAGTAGTTCAGTGGATTCTCAAGTATCTGAGAGGGACCAGTAGTAAGTATTCATGCTATGTGGGGTCAAAAACTTCTCTACATGGGTATGTAGATTCAGATATTGTAGGGTACTTGGATGACAGGAGTAGCACCACAGGATGTGTGGTGGTTGGTCTTCAAGATTGAACTTGAAGAGGGATATAAGCTAGGAAACAAAATTAGATGATGTACAAGTACAGGTATAGGTGCAAATGTTTATCTTCAAGTGGGAGATTATTAAGTTGTGGAGCTAAAAGCTTCACTGATGTAAATTAGAGGAGATTGCTGAGTGCTAAAGAAATTGATGTCAGCATGATCAATCGACGTCAGTCATATCCAGTTACAAAGCTATTGACATCAGTCAGGAATCGGCTGATGTCGGTCATCTCTAGATAGACAGGGACCAATGTTGGTCACCTATGCATTCTAAAACTGTTAGTTATATGAATAGTTAGTTTTTTGGATGGTCAGTTTGCATGTAAAGACTAATTTTAGTCTTGAGCTACATTTCTAATTATTGTAATTGGAAAGTTTAATTATTGTTTGTATGGGATTTATATAATAGACTCATGAGGCTATATTGTAATTTGGAGAATCATAAGGACTTGGAGAGGCAAGGACAAGGGTTATCCCCAAGTGTAAGATCTAGGTTTGCAGGTGTGCAAGACCAGGTTGATCTGTAGGTTGTGCAAGATTAGGTAGAAGATCTACATGGTAAGTAAGGTCAGTTGATCTGCAGGTGTGTGTGTGTGTGCAATGTCAAAGGAGATCTGCAACAAAACAAGGTGCAAGATCAAGGAGATCTACTTGGAGTATGTGTGTGTACTTGGTTGGTACTGGAAGTAGGCAATAATGGTTGAGTTGATTGTCACTTATTGGTTGGTGGTACTGGCAGTATTGTTACTAACTGGTTGAAACAACAAATTTGTGTTTGAGTTGATTTTGTTTGTAATTGAGAGAGAGAACTCTTGAGGGAGAATTATTGGTATGCCCAAGAGGTGTGGGAAGAGTGTGATTTTTTCATTGTATTTCCTTTTGGAAGAGTTTTAATACAAGATTGTATTATCTCTCAAATTTTGTGTTGTTTCTAAATTTTAGTTACTTATTATTCTAGTTTAATTACATGTTTAGTTGCTTATACAAAGGTAATCAAGTGTACTCTTAAGGAGTATGGATCCTAACAAGTGGTATTAGAGCCAGGGTGTAGGTTATTAGAGCTTGGTTAGGTACACTAATAGGTGGTCAGAGCGTGTTAAGTGTTTTTTGATTACAGGTCACTCTCAGGGGTTTTTGATTGAGTGGGAGTAAAGCAATGGCAGAAGAAAGTACACTAAGAATGGAAGAATTTAATGGCAATAATTCTCAATTACTAAATTATGGAAAGAAAGAGCAGGTAAAGAAAGATTGTTGGTTGGTAGAAGATCAGCATGAAGGAAATGAAGAAGCAGATGTTGTAGGTATTATTACACAGGATGCTCTTGTATGTTCCTTGGATAAAGTAGAATCTTGGTTTTTAGATTATGTTGCCTTTTGCCATGCAACCCCAAATAGAGTATTTTTCTACGATTATGTTCATGGAGACTTTGGAAAGATTTATTTAGGGGTTGGTGAGCCTTGTCAAATTGTTGGAAAAAGGGAAGTGCAGCTAAAATTATAGACAAGCAACACATGAGTGTTGAAGGATGTCATGCAGGTCCCAGTCCTGAAGAGGAGTCTAATTTCTACAGAAAAGTTGGGTGATGAGGGATGCACAGTAACTCTCACAGCGGATGCACTTGAATTAGCATGTGGTAAGAAAGTAGGTACTCTTTATCTATCTACTTGTATTACTGATTCTACCTCTGTTGCAAAGATGTGGCTTTGTAGGCTTGGTCACATGAGTGAGAAGGGGATGCATGTTCTTAAGAGGAAGTCAGATGTCTTTGATAAACTTAAGAACAGGAAAGCTTTGGTTTTCTTAGAGGAGATGATGGATAGAGATCAACTGAAGGGGCTGAATAATTTTGAGCAGGGTAGTTTGGATAGGGTTTTGATCTAAAGTGAGCTTGTGGGTAAAAATTCATCACTCACAAGAAAACACAGTTACCAACGTGGGTCAGGTGGAACCGACGTCAAATAGGTAGGTACTGATGTTGGTCTTGTGCAGACCAGAGTCGGTGGTGTTGAGTAGGTGGTTACCAATGTCAGTAAGGGAATCGATGTCGGCAACTAGGTGGACACCGACATCGGTCAGGGAATTGGCATCGACAATTAGGTGGAATCGACATCAGTCGGGTGTAGACCAAGGTCAACCAGAGAATAGATTTTGGGTAGACAACAAGCTGTCAAGGAGTCTCAAATGCCCATATGGAGGACTGAAAGTGTAAGTAAGCCTCAAATTTATTATTCACCTTCTTTATATTTCTTGAACTTGTTGCTCACTGATGGTCAAAAACCAAGATGTTTTGAAGAGGCAATGCAGGTAAAATCTAGGAAACAGTGGGAGCATGGCATGAATGAGGAAATGGATTCCTTGGGAGAGAACCAAATGGGAGATTTGGTAGAGTTACCAGCCAGAAAGAAAGCATTGAAAGACAAATGGATTCCTAGGTTAAAGAAAGGAGAGAATGGACACGTGAAATAGAAGCCCAGGGTATATGGTCTTGAGCAAGCCCCAAGACAATGGTACAGGTTTGACGGGTGTATGACAAAGCATGGCTTTAGTCAATGTCAATGTAATCACTAGGTTTATTTTACCAGGTTGGATAATGGTTGCGACATTATCTTTTTACTATATGTGGATGATATGCTTCTTGTAAGTTCATACATGCAGGGATTTGCTGAGCTAAAGGTAAAATTAGTTCAGAGGTGTGCCAAGAAGGATTTTGGAGGAGCAAAAATCCTTGGCATGAGTATTTGTAGAGATAGGGAAAATCACAAGTTGATGTTGTCTCAGGATGATTGTGTGAATAAGGTAGTGGAGAGGTTCAAGATGTAGGATGCAGAATTGGTTGGCACACTTATGGATGGACAGTTTATAGAATAATGTCCCAAATCACATGATGAGGTTGAGTACATGTGTACTAGACTTGATATTACCCAAGTAGTGGGAGTTGTCAGCAAGTTTGTGGCCAATCTGGGAAAGGAGCACTGGAAAGTAGTTCAGTGGATTCTCAGGTATCTAAGAGGGACCAGTAGTAGAGATTCATGTTATGCAGGATCAAGCACTTCTCTACATGTGTATGTAGATTCAGATATGGCAGGTTACTTGGATGACAGGAATAGCACCACAAGATGTGTGGTGGTTGGTCTTCGAGATTGAACTTGAAGAGGGATACAAGCTAGGAAACAAAATTAGATGATGTACAGGTATAGGTACAGGTACAGGTGTAGTTGTTTATCTCTAAGTGGGAGATTATTAAGTTGTGGAGCTAAAAGCTTCACTGATGCAAATTGGAGGATGTTGCTGAGTGCTAAATAAATCGACGTCGACATGATCAACCGATGTCAGTCATATCTAGTTACAAAGATGCCAACATTGGTCAGGAATCGGTCAACATCGGTCATCTCTAGAAAGACAGGGACCAATGTCAGTTGTTTGTGCATTCCAAAACTGTTAGTTACATAAACAATTAGTTTTTTGAATGGTCAGTTTGCATGTAAAGACTAATTTTAGTCTTGAGCTATGTTTCTAATTATTGTAATTGGAAATTCTAATTATTATTTGTATGGGATCTATATAATAGACTCATGGGGCTATATTGTAATTTGGATAAACATAAGGACTTGGAGAGGTAAGGACAAGGGTTCTTTCCGAGTGTAAGATCTAGGTTTGCAGGTGTGCAAGACCAGGTTGATCTGCACATTCTACAAGATCAGGTAGAAGATCTACATGGTAAGTAAGGTTAGTTGATTTGCAGGTGTGTGTGTGTGTGTGTGTGTGTGTGTGTGTGTGTGTGTGTGTGTGTGTGTGTGTGTGCGTGTGCGTGTGCATGTGCGTGTGCGTGTGCGTGTGCGTGTGCATGTGCATGTGCAAGGTCAAAGGAGATCTGTAGGGTAGCAAGGTCAAAGGAGATCTACAACACAATAAGGTGCAAGATCAGGGAGATCTACTTGGAGTATGTGTGTGTACTCGATTGGTATTGGAAGTAGGAAACAATGGTTGAGTTGATTGTCACTTATTGGTTGGTGGTACTGGTAGTATTGTTACTGACTGGTTGAAACAACAACTCTATGTTTGAGTTGATTTTGTTTATAATTGAGCAAGAGAACTCTTGAGGGAGAATTATTGGTACACCCAAGAGGTGTGGGAAGAGTGTGATTTCTTCATTGTATTTCCTTCTAGAAGAGTGCTAATACAAGATTGTATTGTCTCTCAAATTCTATGGTATTTCTAAATTCTAGTTACTTATTATTCTAGTTTAATTCCGTATTTAGTTGCTTATACAAAGGTAATCAAGTGTACTCTTAAGGAGTAGGGATCCTGACAAGTGGTATTAGAGCCAAGTTGCAGGTTTATCAGAGCCAGGGTGCAGGTTATCAGAGCTTGGTTAGGTACACTAACAGGTGGTCAGATCGTGTTAAGTGTTTGTTGATTATAGGTCACTCTCAGGGGTTTCTAATTGAGTGGGAGTAAAGCAATGGTAGAAGAAAGTACACTAATAATGGAAGAATTCAATGGCAATAATTCTCAATTATTGAATGATGGAAAGAAAGAGTAGGTAAAGAAAGATTGTTGGTTGGTAGAAGATCAGCATGAAAGAAATGAAGAAGCAGATGTTGTAGGTATTATTGCATAGGATGCTCTTATATGTTCCTTGGATAAAGTAGAATCTTGGGTTTTAGATTCTGTTGCCTCTTTCCATGTAACCCCAAATAGAGTATTTTTCCATGATTATGTCCATGGAGACTTTGGAAAGATTTATTTAGGGGTTGGTGAGCCTTGTCAAATTGTTGGCAAAAGGGAAGTGTGGCTGAAATTGCAGATGGGAAACACATGGGTGTTGAAGGATGTCATGCAGGTCTGAGTCTTGAAGAGGAGTCTAATTTCTATAAGAAAGTTGGGTGATGAGGGATGCACAGTAACTCTCACAACGGATGCACTTGAATTAGCATGTGGTAAGAAAGTAGGTACTCTTTATCTATCTACTTGTATTACTGATTCTCCCTTTGTTGCAAAGATGTGGCTTTGTAGGCTTGGTCACATGAGTGAGAAGGGGATGCATGTTCTTAAGAGGAAGTCAGATGTCTTTGACAAACTTAAGAACTGGAAAGCCTTGGTTTTCTTGGAGGAGATGATGGATAGAGATCAGTTAAAGGGGCTGAATAATTTTGAGCAGGGCAGTTTGGACAGGGTTTTGATCCAAAGTGAGCTCATGGGTAAAAAGTCATCACTCACAGAAAAACATAGTTATCGACATCGATCAGGTGGAACCAACATTGAAAAGGCAGGTACAGATGTCAGTCATGTGTAGACCAGAGTCGGTGGTGTCGAGTAGGTGGATACTGACATCGATCAGAGAACTGACATCGATGACCAGGTGAACACCGACATTAGTTAGGGAACTGACGTTGATGATCAGGTGGAATTGACATCGGTCGGGTGTAGACCAGGGTCAACCAGAGATTGGATTTTGGGTAGATAATAAGCTATCAAGGAGTCTCAAATGCCCATATGGAGGACTGAAAGTGTAAGTAAGCCTCAAATTCATTATTCACCTTCTTTATACTGCTTAAACTTGTTGCTCACTGATGGTCAAGAACCAAGAAGTTTTGAAGAGGCAATGCAGGTAGAATCCAGGAAATAGTGGGAACATGGCATGAATGAGGAAATGGATTCCTTGGGAGAGAACCAAATGGGAGATTTGGTAGAGTTGCCAACCGAAAAGAAAGCACTGAAAGATGAATGGATTCATAGGTTAAAGAAAGGAGAGAATGGACACGTGAGATAGAAGGCCAGGGTATATGGTCTTGAGCAAGATCCAGGACAGTGGTATAGGTTTGACGGGTGTATGACAAAGCATGGCTTTAGTCAATGTCAATGTAATCACTATGTTTATTTTACTAGGTTGGATAATGGTCATGACATTATCCTCTTTTTGTATGTGGATGATATGCTTGTTGCAGTTTCATACATGTAGGGATTTGCTGAGCTAAAGGTAAAATTAGTTTAGAGGTGTGTCAGGAAGGATTTAGGAGGAGCAAAAATCCTTGGCATGAGTATTTATAGAGACAGCGAAAATCATAGGTTGATGTTGTCTCAGGATGATTGTGTGAATAAGGTAGTGGAGAGGTTCAAGATGCAGGATGCAGAACCGGTTAACACACCTATGGATGGACAGTTCACAAAATAGTGTCCCAAATCACATGATGAGGTTGAGTACATGTGTACTAGACCTGATATTACCTAAGCAGTGGGAGTTGTCAGCAAGTTTGTGGCCAATCTGGGAAAGGAACACTGGAAAGTAGTTCAGTGGATTCTCAGGTGTCTGAGAGGGACCAGCAGTAGGGATTCATGCTATGCAGGGTCAAGCACTTCTCTACATGGGTATGTAGATTCGGATATGGCAGGGTACTTGGATGATAGGAGTATCACCATAGGATGTGTGGTGGTTGGCCTTCAAGATTGAAATTAAAGAGGGATACAAGCCAAGAAACAAAATTAGATGATGTACAGGTATAGGTATAGGTACAGGTGTAGCTATTTATCTCCAAGTGGGATATTGTTAAGTTGTGGAGCTAAAAGATTCACTGATGCAAATTGGAGGAGGTTGTGGAGTGCTAAATAAACTAATGTCAGCATGATCAATCGACGTCAGTCATATCTAGTTACAAAGCTACCGACATCGGTCATCTCTAGATAGATAGGGACTGACGTCGATTACCTGTGCATTCCAAAACTGTTAGTTACATGAACAGTTAGTTTGTTGAATGATTAATTGGCATGTAAAGACTAATTTTATTCTTGAGCTATGTTTCTAATTATTATAATTGGAAAGTCTAATTATTGTTTGTATGGGATCGATATAATAGACTCATGGGGCTGTATTGTAATTTGGAGAATCATAAGGACTTGGAGAGGCAAGGACAAGGGTTCTTTCCGAGTGTAAGATCTAGGTTTGCAGGTGTGCAAGACCATGTTGATCTATAGGTTTTGCAGGATCAGGTAGAAGATCTACATGGTAAGTAAGGTCAGTTGATCTGTAGGTGTGTGTGTGTGTGTGTGTGTGTGTGTGTGTGTGTGTGTGTGTGTGTGTGTGTGTGTGTGTGTGTGTGTGTGTGTGTGTGTGTGCAAGGTGAAAGGAGATCTGCAGAGTAGCAAGGTCAAAGGAGATCTAAAACACAACAAGGTACAAGATCAGGGAGATCTACTTGGAGTATGTGTGTGTACTTAGTTGGTACTAGAAGTAGGCAACAATGGTTGAGTTGATTGTCACTTACTGGTTGGTGGTACTGGCAGTATTGTTATTGATTGGTTTAAACAACAACTCTGTGTTTGAGTTGATTTTGTTTGTAATTGAGAGAGAGAACTCTTGAGGGAGAATTATTGGTATGCCCAAGAGGTGTGGGAAGATTGTGATTTCTTCATTGTATTTCCTTTTAGAAGAGTGTTAATACAAGATTGTATTGTCTCTCAAATTCTGTGTTGTTTCTGAATTCTAGTTACTTATTATTCTGGTTTAATTCTGTGTTTAGTTGCTTATACAAAGGTAACAAAGTATACTCTTAAGCAGTAGGGATCCTGACAGATACCACCACCTGGCCACATCCTCACCCACCATCCATTGAATCTACACTCAATCCTAACTTGAGCACTGAATCCCCTAAACATAACCCTCCACCTTAGCCAAATCTAACACAAATGACAAAATTGCACAAAATACCTAGAGCACAAATGCCAAACAAGTCAAATGGTAAAAAAGACTTAAATTTTTACTTTTATATTCTAAAAATTTAAGGTTTTACTTGACCATTGATGGTCATGGTGACCACCGATGGTCTACCCTAGGGACACCCTTGACCATTGATAGTCAGGTTACACAATTTTTTTTTGACCCTTTCATCAACACCCATCTAGGTTTTAACCTTTGATAAAAATAACTACATTTGGCCTAAATTTATTTTGGATATTATTTCTATGGAACTATGTAGGTAATGTCCACTTTCCTAGTGCATATGGAGTTAGCTTGGCCATCCCCTACCAACCCATACCCAACTAACCAATTATTACACAATGTCTACATTGACATTGGTCATTTTTGACTCAGACCATTTGCATGTTTTATGATGACTTTTCATTGTCATTTTGATTGCACCAACCAACCTTACCATGTTAAATTCTTAAACTTTGTACCACCTCGTGCATGACCTAACCAATTATCTTATTTCATGGGAGCACTTCCTACCTAGATAGTTGTGATGAACACTAACCTTGTCTAGATGGTTTGATAGGCCTGACCTGATCAGCTATGACCAATGATGTGGATCAGTTATCCCTATCACATGTGCCTCTAGAATTGAACTTATTTTTACCAACATTGATAACTTTAGTCTTTACACGATCTTGACTATCACCCTTAGTCGCATTTTTGTGCATGTGTTTTCATCTCAAATGCCTAACCTTTTTTTGTCACCAGCCTTGTGACTACCCATTTACTATTTAGCAAACCTTAACCTAATTTTTCTCTCACCTCATTAACTCCTAGTTTTAGGGGGAAAACATCCTTCCATACTTAAGGTAACTAGACCTTGACCAATCATCTATTTTTTCGTAGCTTGTAAAATCAAAGATATATAATAAAAAGGGGCAAAATGTAGACACTCAAAAATTGAACATGACAACTTTTGATGTCAAACTACCTTTTTACCCTCATTTGACCTTGCATCTAGTGGACCACCTAGTTAATTAAGCTCATTTACTAACTTGACCCTATCAAATGCCTAATTTGACATATTTAACTAAACCATTTAATTTACCCCTTTTAACTTGCTTTAACTCATTTTCTTTTGGCCCCTCGACTACCGATGGTCAGCCTAATTATCGATGATTAGCCTGACCATCAACAGTTAAATATCTAAGCCTAATTTAAAGTTTTAAGTATTGATAGCTATGTGTGAGATAAACATCTCCCTAAATGGGAACTTGATTTTAAAACTAGATTTAAAATGTCATGAATTGGAAACTTTATCCCCCTATCAAATTAGTAACTTCTTCCATCCTAATTAGCAACTTCATCCTATAAAAGGAGAAGAGGAAGAAGTGAAATGTATCCATAATCTATAATCTTGCATCTAAGCTCTCTTACATATAGGTATTCAACATCTTTTCAATAAACAAGTAACATCATTTAAGACTCGAAGCTCTATTAGAGTCACTTTTGAAAGCTAAAGTATTGTCACTCTGGCCAAATCACTTCAATGTTCCACCATCAAGTTTAAGTATATTTTCCTTGTTTTTGCTGATTTATCTTATTTATAACCTTCTTTCCCTATCAAACCCATCAATATCTTATTTTTCACCCCTTAACCCCATAACAGACCTCTATTTTCCCAAATACCTAGTCTACACCTTCTTGTTTGATCATTTCTATAATTACATTGGTAATTACCAATGGTTAACACAACCACCAATGGTCACTTCAATAGTCGATAACACAAATAGGTGTAATTACCTTGTGTGTGTGTGTGTGTGTTTAATTTTTTTATTGAAGTTATACTCATTTTATTTTTATTTTTTAATAAATCAGATGATGACCTATGCAATCGTTTCCCCCTCCCATGGTGTGGATGTCTAGATGCACAATTTTTGCCCATCCCCCTTAACAAGTGTTTGGGGTGGCCGACTATGCCATCGTCCCAACCCCTAAACATAGGTGGGTCAGCAGTGGCTTGGCCAACCCACCCACCTCAAATTTTATTATTATTATTATTATTATTATTATTATTATTATTATTATTATTATTATTATTATTATTAGCTTATATATATATATATATATATATATATATATATATATATTGAAACTATATTCATTTTATTTTTATTTTTTAATAAATCAAGGCAACAACCTTTGTAACCATTGCCCCCCCCAATGGAGTTGGCATCCAGATGCATAACTATCATCCATCCCCCTTAACAAGGGTTTGGGGTGGCTAGCTATGCCACCATCACCACCCCTAAACATAGGTGGGTGGGTGGTAGCTTGGCCAACCCACCCCACCTCAATTTTTATTTTAATTATTTTTCTTTTTTTTAATACATTTCTTTATATATATTCCCTATATATATTATTTATTATATATATGTATGATTGTATTTTTGAGTTATTGATCAAAACTACTAAAAATAGTAAGTTTAACCCAACAATACAATAACATCAAAAAGAGGGAAGTGAAAGAACAATCAATAACTTAGAAGTCAAATCTTACCATCACCTTGTTCCTTGTAGCATCTCTCTAAGATTTTCCAATTGATTCTCAATGAAATTTTATTTATATGTGGATTGATTTCTAGTAGCTTCAAGATGACTCTAATGGTGTATACAACCTAAATTGGTCAAGAAACCACACATATCATGTCTTTTCATATTACTTTCATAGGAAACTTTGACTGGAGAATATGATTCTTATTCACATTTAGCCATGTCTTTTTGTCTAATTTGCCTTGGTCTTTTTTCATACCCTTGACACCCATTTGACCATTCCTAGTCATGTGCAGCCTTTCAGACATAACCCTTACTGACCCATGTTACTCTTTCCATGATCATTTCATCCCCCTAGGTCCTGGAACCTCTAGATAATAGCTTCTAAATAGGACTATAGTGTTGAAACCCAGGGTGCCCAATTTTTAGTACTATTGTCTAAGTATAAATTTGGTTCCAATGGTTAGTTTCTCCCACTTCATAAGTCTTAACCATTTTCTTAGCTTCATCCTTACGTCTTATAATGTCATCAAAATGTGAATGAAATATCCAAAATTCAAAACAAAATGTCCCCTATATAAAAGACTTCACAAGGAATTTTATATCTGGCACTTACTACTTTAGCACAATAGGTAATTATAAATTAGTCAATAGTATAGCTCAGTATTTTAAATCACACATAGAATTTCATGTGTGATCAAGGAGGGGCCTAGGCAAAATTCATTCTTGCATATATCATGTATGTTGATTATGCACATTCCCTAAGGAAGAACTATATCATATCTAAGACCCTAGCTTGAGGGTTAATGTAGGCAACAATAAGAACAATAAAGGTTCTTGATTATGTGATCATTCTTCCCCTAACCCATTTTTCCCCACTTTTTATTTTGATGTATTTGTTGTTTTCATGTGTGTAGATAGATATTAATTATCAAAGATTAAAATGGACCTATAGTGAACTCTGGTGACTTCTAACCCTTGAAATTTGGTACATAGGCTCATATTGACTAGGTGAACAAAACCCAAAAATCTTAGATCCTCATGACAATAGTTTCAAGGACTATAGCATCAAACACTAGGGTGTCTTGTTTTCGATGCTCCTATCCAATCAAAAAATAGATGCTAGATTTAGATTCCTGAGAGTGTCTTAGTCTTTCTCTTCAACTTTTAGCCTCAAAATCCTCTGTTTTAGTCCAAATCTAGATAAGCTAATTTATATTTCTCTTGCATAATTATCAATTAAAATATATAGTTTCCCTTATCAAAGTATATTTTTCATATCATTCAGACCTTTATTATTTAGGATCTAAACACTAGATTCCCAAAAATAATAAAACATTTGGTGAACCCAAATTACTTCAAAAAAATTTAAAACCCTATGTACTCTTAGGGTTTTTCGTTCATATTTTGTGCAAAAATTACTTTACAAATTTTTGATTTTTGTATAAATTTGTGTAATTATTCTATTTAAATGTATTTTTAAAATTTAAATTATAGCCATAATTTTCAAAAATTCTAAAACCCTAGCTCAAAACCCTATATTTCCAAACTAGGTCCTCAAACCCCAAGTTTCCCTCCCTTACAAATTTTAGAAATAAATTTTAAATTTTTTGAAAAATTGTTTAGTGTGCCAAAAATATTTTCAAAATTTATAAATTAATAGTTATTTTGTGCAAAAATTCAATTTCAAATTTCTATTTTTTGTATCAATTTTTTTTCAATTATCTTTTTCAAATTAATTTTAGAATTTAAATTATAGCCTTAATTTCAAAAATTCTAAAATTCTAGCCCAAAACCCTAGATTCCTAAACTAGGTCCTCCACCTTCAAACCATTCATACTTGCAATTGTTAGAAATTAATTTTGAAATTTTTGTAAATTATTTGGATAGTCACAAATATTTTAAAAATTTCCATGTTAGTAGTTATTATTGCATTTATTTGCTTAATAGTATTTCTTCATATTCTTTGTGGTTAAAGAAATAAAATGGCCACTAAAGCACTTATTCCCTCTCATCCCATAGATAAAATTTTTAATTTTTCACATAATTATGATAATGAGTGGACAAATTTGCAAAATTTCACATTAGCTAAAAATGTGGAAAATAATTTTATTTACAATGAAGATAATTACTATTATTGCAATGAGGAATATTATCATGCATATGAAAGTGATAGTGAAGAAAATTAGATGCATCTTATCCTCTCAAACCTATCTCTTTCATCCCTTCTTCTAAAGAAAATACTTTTGATAAATGGGAAAAATACTTCTCACCTCATTCTCCTATGCACAATGCACAAAATGAACAAATTAGTCATGCACTTCCAAGTGACCATCTCATAAGTGATAATTTGCTTTCATGTGAACCTAGTCTCTCTCTCTCTTTTGCTAATGCTATATTTAAAATACAACAATATAAATGCAATATAATCAAATTACCAAAGCATAGTTCAAATTATGCATCTCATGCTCTCAACTCTACTTTATCCAAAGAATGTTCAAATGATAACTCTCTTACTCTTACTTCTCATACTAAAAATGAAGAAAATGTATACACTCCATCCATGGATATCATAGATACACATGTTTTTCTAAATTCCAATGATAACTTATTTCATATTAGAAAGGAATTGAATTCTTCTCTTACACCTCTCCCTAGAAATGATGGAAGTGATAATGAGTATGATAGTGAACATGCAAATGAATATGAGAAAGAAAGTGAATACAAAAATGATACTTCAAATTCTACTATTTCAAATGAACAAAATTTAGATTATGATAATGCATGGAATAATGATGACTATTATGCATATAGCAAAGAATAAAATGCATCTCATACTTGCACCTCTTCTCTCACTCCTTTTAAATCTAAAGCATGTCAAAATGTTGCTCCTACTTTTATTTATAATTCTATTTAAAATAATGCACATGATAATAATAATAATATCACATCCTCTACTAAATTACCATGTGATTCACTAAAACACAAAGATACCAATGAATCTCCCAAGCTACCCCTTACTATAGTAGAACCCAATTCTCACTCTTCACCTAAAGAGAATGGTAGCTCACATCCCTCTAGTAAGGTCCAAGTTACCATTCTTCTAAAGGTTTCAGTGAGCACACCCCCTCTTTATGATCTAATTTCTAAATGTAGCATTCTCATGGATAAAATAAATGATCAAATTCAAAGATTAAATGAACCACTTCAAGATATTAATATCCCTCCCAGGAGATTATTTCATTGATGCATGCAGTCAGTGAATTAAAACACCAAGTACATATCCTTACCTTGGAAAACAAATCTTATAAGTCTTAGATGGATGCCAATGATCTACATGGTAACCCACTTCTAAAGATATTCATAAAAGCTTCATTACCTAAACATTTCTAGATACCATCATTACCTCACTTTCATGGAAGTGGAGATCCATTTGTATACCTTCAAGCCTTTCAAAAGGCTTTGCCATCTCATATGAGTCCTTTGATTATACTCAAGTTATTCTAGTGGACATTAGTGGGGGAAGGACATAATTGGTTATTTCATCTACTCCCCATTGGCTCCTTATAGACATATGATGATTTAGAGGAGGCATTTCTGACATTACATAGCAAACATGGGCCCTCATGTTATATATGAGAAACTTGTAGCTTTGCATTAGAATACTTCAGATCTAGTTAGTGATTATATCTTACAATTCAAGAATCACATGCTAAGATTGATATACAAACTAGTAGATCTAGAGATTCAACATATCTTTATTGAGGGGCTTCATCAACCTTTCATGGAGCATCTACTATATCAGACAACTTCTTCTTTCAGACACTTATGCTATGAAGTGCTATCTTTGGAAGATAAATTGGGATTGATTGAGGTAGATTCAATTGATTGGATTACTCTAGATTTCACAACAATGTCTACAGATCCTATCATACAACATCCACCATTTCTTAAACAAGATAGGAGACCGCAACCAAAAAATCAATCAATTAAGAACAGAGAGCCAGTCTCTAGAGTACAACCTATAGTATGCACTATAGAGAACAAAAACAAGGCACCACTATAGTTTTATTCATAGTAGGATAGCTACTCTGTCATATTATTAACACTCTTAGATAAGATGTTAATCACATTACCTTTTAGTCATCAATGAGATCCACATCTCCTACAGAAACAACCACATCGACCCTTTCATAACTATCATTGTAACCATGGACACATAGATAATTAATGTTATGGACTCAAAGATTGCATTAATAAATGTGTTGATTATGGAATCATAGCATTTATACATGGGACACCAAGATCTCTTCCATAATGGAACCATAAACCTCATTCTTCCATGACTGGGTCATCTTAAGACAATCCTTTTCAGGAATCATTCGTCATTCATCATAAGAGTAATGTAATTTCCAGGTTAAAGCCTCTAATGAGATCTCTTATTCCACCTATTTAAAATGTTTGGAAACCATTACAGTGCAAACAACCTACATATAGTAGTATAGTTCATGGAATACATAGTATAGTTCCATATACATATCCACCACAGTCATAGGCTTCATAGTAGAGTACTGTTCTAGAGAGATATTCAGTACAACCAAGTTTTTAGGGTCCTATCTCATAAAGTGATCCACTACAGTTAAGATTAGATAAACCTAAATCATAGAGTAATATTCCAAAGAGATCTTCACTACAATCAAGTTTTTAGGGTCCTATCTCACGTAGAAACCCACTATGGTTAAGATTAGATGAACCCCCATCACATGTTATAGTTCCATCTTAATATATTGATCAATCACATGCATCATAAAAGAGGCCATAGGGTGTTAGTTCATGTATCAATCCAATACAATTATGAATAGATGAGTTTACTCCATAGTACATAATTTCATTTACACTTCTAGTAAGGTTGCATTTTTTAGAGTCTCCACATATAGCTATAATTAGTACATATTAGGCAATATCAAATATAGCATATGTTCCTACACAACATGATCAGTATGGGAATTTGTTTAGTTGGCCATCAGGGTTCAGATAGTGATGTAATACATATATACCTCCACTTACTAGGTGATGATGGAGCTAAAGGTCTAGCTACCCTAATTATTCTTTAGCCACTCTTGGGAAAGTCATACACACATTGTGCTATCTTACATCCCCACATACTAACAACTAACATTCTTAATTCCCAAACAACTATCCTTTCCCAAAACCATCTTACCAATATCCAAACCTTAACAAATACATTTTTACCAATATTAAACCCAATTAACTCATCCAAACATTTTTCCAATCTCAAACTAGCTTATCAAAGTCCAGATCTTACCAAAACAACTGATCCAAACCCTTTATCAATCTCAAATTAACTCAACTTATCTAAACAAGTTACCAATCTCAAAATATAGACCTTACATATATCTTACTTACAAAAGAATTCACTTTACCAAATCAATTTTACCAATTACAAAGACTATCAAAATTATTGCTTACATATGATTACAAATCAAACATCACATCCAAACATATCTTGAACAAGTGAATCACATCCTAAATGTCATATTACCAAATATATCAAAAAAATCAAATCACATATCCCAAGTACCATTTACCAAGCATATACAAATTCAGCATCAACATCAGATCAACTATTTTCAAATCAAAAACATTGTAATAGCAGTATATTCCAAAATCCATAACATGAATATGAGTAAATCCAAACTCTAACTAGTATCTATATATACAACTAGGTTTTCAAATACATATATACTATATCAAATACAATCAATCATGAATGGGCATCATGCCCTCACTCTTAGTCTCACTCTCTCCTCTAATGCTAGTCCCATAATCTAGTCTCATTCTCAATGTCCCCACACCTCCTTGAGCTCTTGAATGCCTCTTACATCGACTATCTCACTCTAACAACTGACCATGCTCCTCACACAAGTTTGCATATCACCATTGAAGATCCATATAATCATCCATAATCTTCATTCTCACCACACCATAATTAGGTGGAGGCATCCTATGCCTATCCAACTCAACTATCATCTCATCTCTCTCTTGTTTCCCTAACATATGTAGCTATAGCTATAGCAACCCTATCAAACAAATTAGAATAAATGCCAATTGTAACCTTCACTCACTCTATCAAACCCTCCTCCACTACATCATCAAGAATATGCCATGTGATTTCTTAAGGGATTAACTCAATAATGGTCTCCCAAAACTCATCATCTCCCCTCCCGACCCTAGTAGGTTCCTCATCTTGTGCACCTCCCACTCCACTTGCATGCATAAAAATTACAACACTACATTAGATATATACTTTTAAATCAAACTAAAGTACAAACATAGGCACAATTCAAATACAATCACTGTTTAGCTCCCATCATCTGAATCGGCTCAAGATCCTTATACATGGGAGAATCCACTCCATCAATAGGATACAATGGCACCCATCAATGCCTATCCCACCATGCATTATATGCCTCAATACATCCCACATCATCTATATCAGGAATATATATAGCTACATCTCATGTATCTAAAGGTAATGATGCCAACTCAACCTCAGTGGGTCTCACATGATCTCCTACTCTCACTGGTTCTTGTGCACTCCTCAACCATACCCATGCTATAGGAAGAACATAATATTAAACTCCAAACTACCTATTCATGTGCTCATACTAAAAGTTTTCATACACTCCAACCCAACAGTCATGTATCCAATAATTGACCCTCATATATCTCAACTAAACTCCATCCTCCTCCCGCCCACGTTATCCTTTATAAGGCCTCTATATGATATCATGGGCCTCTAGTATATCTAAAAATCATCTATAGTGAACTATCCTAGGAGATCAGATAGCCAAATCACTCATTGACTGCTTGCCAAATAGTTGTGGAGGTACCCAACTTTCCCTTCGTAATCCAATCAATCGCACAACTACTATGTGATCATAAGTCCAATAATGTAATAGAGTAGCCACACCCACACCACCACTAAATTCCTCATGTTTAAATTTATATAAAGCTCTATATAAATGGGGCAAGCATAGTCCAACCCCATGACAACACAGTACCATACATCTCAACACTATGAACCACCCTATGTATCTTATAGGCAATAGACACTCTGCTGCCATCTACTACAGTAAATGAAGAAAACAACATGAACCACTCATCTATATAATAATTGACAATAATACATCACTATCACTACCTCTCTAATGTGCACCCAAAGGTACACCAATAAAATATAAGGATGCATGATCAATGACATCACCACCCATATTATCCTACAATGTCACCCATTGCCCATTAACCAGCAAATGTAGAATCTAATATATATCATCTAGGGTCACATTTATCTCTGCATTTTGATACACATCATCTAGGGTTATAGCCAAAATATATAAGTTGGTGATCAAATAATTATCCCACTGCACAATACCTAGGTCATATACATGGCCCAATCCTACTCTATCTATCATAGCTCTCTCATCAGCTGACAAGGGTAACATCCTCAATGTCTCCATCACCTGGCCTCTATGAAACTCTCTCATCTACACCTTTCCTTAAAAACCTAAAAAAATAGCATATATATCAGTCAATCATGCCAAGAAAAATAGCTAAGCCACACAATAACATAAAATAACTCAAAAACTTAAAAAAACTATCCCTAGTGAATAATATCACTACAGAAGGACACTAGCACTAGAAAATAGTGCCAAAACTTGGACAACAACACTGCATCTTGGAGAGGAGTGATGCCTCTAGGACAAGAGCATTGGAACCATCCAAACATTTCCTAGACTACTTAAAATAGCCTAAAAACACCAAATACAAGATTTTAAATAGGTAATAGCCAAGTACTCTCATTACTCACCAGTGTAATATCTCCACTGGCCTAAATATGGGCTACCAAATACTCAAAATGGGTCATAGAAGGTACTCATCTCTTAGGCATTTTCTCATTCCAGAGGTCCAATATCTTAAACTAGTCAATGCACAAATGAACCCAAAGTCAATCAAAATTCCTATATCAACCAAATTTTTAATTCAAAAATAAAACACCATTTTTCCCATAACTAAAACCCTATAGCTCTATTTTACAAACCATTTTTTTTAACAAAATCATGATAATGATACCTTTGACATCATGCATGCCTTTCACTCTCACTATGTCATCTACCTACTATGGCACACAAACATCCCTATACCTCTTTTGTACCTCGACATATAAATTGAAACCTATAAATCAAAAACTCATTCAAACAACCCATCAAAATCAATCAACTTTTCAATCCATTCAATCTAAAACCACCTCATTTTCCTACCATAGCATGAATTTTTTTAATATTTATTATACCCACACACAAGCTTTGATCCTAACTAATCAAGAACACATTTCAATCCCAATAAGTCAACTCTCACCAATCAAACAAAAGACTTTTGATCTATTCACTACATGCTAACCTAGTTACTATTCATATGCCACTAGTCATCACTTTTGGCTCAACCTCCTCTATCATAGATCTCATCCCTCTCCCCAAAAGGGGGCATCATTTGTACTATCTATACAAATTAACTAGTATCCCTAATCCACTCTTATAGGTAAAAACACCTTGGTTCTCACACCTCTAGTAGTTAGATTATTAGATTCAACTTAGATCTGTTAAACCATACAGTGATTCAGACTACATGGGTCACTCAACATGGTTTTTACACCTCTAAAATCTAGATTATCAACATTAATCAGTATAGATTGGTCAAGATTATATAGTGATTTAGATTATATGGGTCACTTATCACCACTCATCTCATATTGGTCAAGATTATATAGTGATTTAGTCTATGTGGGTCACTCAACATCACTCAGACATCTAGAGGGATATACCATCAGTTTATAAGTACACAAACTATTCAGATATAGTGGTTTAAATTATATGGACTCATAATGACTTTGATATAGACTCAGATACCAAATTTGGGGGCATGTACATTACTACACGTCTCATATATACAACTTCATACAACATGACATAGTTATAAGACCAAATAGAAAATTATAGGCATAGTGTAGAGTACATTATTTTGATCTCCAATTTTACATATGGGACATGGCATGATAGATCATGATGCATATGGTTATACATATTTTAAAATTATTTAGATGCATCACTCACATACTATATTTGGGTGCATGACATAGATGATCATGTTCTCTAACATCCAAGATTATACAAATTGAATGGTAGGACATACCATTCTCTTCTCACACATTTACTAAAGTTTTAGATTACACTTGTACCGAGGTTGTCACTAGGTTGGACCATATAATCTTTTTTAGTGTTTCATCCATAACATTACTCAAACCCAAGAATTTGTGTAGGACAAAGGGTAGACATTATTTTTAGACCTTTGAGCACTTCTCATTTCCATTTTAGATTATTTAGAGTAAGGGCATGATAGATCTTGCTCTTCATAGCATACAAATATTATACACACATTCTAGATTACATGAGTTTATGTGAGATAGAGTGTAAACATTGCTTTTGGTCCTCTAAACATTTCTTATTTCTCATTCAGATTCAATATAGGGGGCATCCATTTCAAGGATTCCTTCTTTATCTAAGCACTATTCAGATTCAATACAGGGGTCAACCATTTTAGGGATTCCTTCTTTCTCTAGGCACTATTTAGATTTAGTACATGGAGTATTTATTTCAAGGATTCCTTTTTCTCCAATCACTATTCAAATTTAGTATAGGGGGTATCTATTTTAGGGATTCCTTTTTTCTCTAGGCACTATTTAAATTTAATATAGGGGAATCTATTTCATGGATTCCTTCTTTCTCTAAGCACTATTTAGATTCAATACAAAGGGTATCTGTTTTAGGGATTCCTTCTTTCTCCAGGCACTATCCAATTCTTTATCCACTTCCCTAGCTACAAAGTTGGACCCTTTTTATCAAACTTATCTCCACATAAGAAAGTTTAGGTATGCATCTTCTTTCTTTCTTTATTTTACTCTAGTACTTCATTTCATTACATCACTAAATTAAAAAGGGGCGAAATATATACACCCTAAATTTTTCAAACAACCACACATATCATGTATTTTCATAGTACTTTCACAAGAGACTTTGATTGGAGAATATAAGTCTTATTCACATCTAGCCATGTCTTTTTAATTGATTTGCCTTGGTCTTGTTTCATACGCTAGACACCTTTTTGACCATTCCCAATCATTCATAACCTTCTAGACTTAACCCTTACTAACCTAGGTTACTCTTTCCATGATTATTCCATCCCCTAAGTCTTGTACCCTCCAAATAGTAGTGCCCAAATATGACTACAACACTGAAACCTAGGGTGTCTAGTTTTTGGTGGTATTGTCTAATTATAAATTTGGTTCCAATGGTCAGTTTCTCCCACTTCATAAGTCTTAACCCTTTTCTTAGCTTCATCTTCAAGTATTATAATGCTTTAAAAATTAAAATAAAAGATCCAAAATTCAAAACAAAGAGTCTCCTATAATAAGTACTTCACAAGGCATTTTATATCTAGCAATTACTACTTTGGCACAATAGGTAATTAAAAATCAGTCAATAGTATAGTTTAGCGTTCTGCATCACACATAAACTTGCATGCTTGATTAAGGAGGGGCCTGGGTGAAATTTATTCTTGTATCTATTGTGCACATTGATTATGCACTTTCTCTAAGGGAGAATTAAATTAGATCTAAGACCCTAGCTTGAGGGTTAATGTACGAAACAATCAAAATAATAGGGATTTTTGATTGTGTGATCATTCTTCCCCTAACCTACTTTTTCCCCATTTTAATTTTAGTGTATTTGTTGTTTACATGTGTGTAGATCGATATAGGTATCAAATATTAAAATGGACCTATAGCGAGTTCTAGTGACTTCCAACCCTCAAAATTTGGTATGCAAGCTCATATTAAACAGGCAAATAAAACCTAGAAAACTTAGATCCTTGGGACAATAGCATAGATAAGGACTATAGAACCTAACACTAGGGTGTCCTATTTTTTATGCTCCTATCCAATTAGAAAAAAAAATCTAGATTTATATTCTTGATAGTGTCTTAGTCCTACTCTTCAACTTTCAACCTCAGAATCTTCTATTTCAGTCTAAATCTAGATAAGTTAATTTCTATTTCTCTTGTATAATTATTAGTTAAAATCAATATTTTCCCCCATCAAATTAGATTTTTCATATCATTCTAGACCCTTATTATTTAGGATCTAAACACTATATTCCCAAAAATAATAAAACAAATGGCTTTCTTGAATAATTGAATGGATTGAAAGAGTGTATGGATTCTCTAGGAGGCTGTTATGAGATTTTATGCAAGGCTTATGTATTTTATTATTATATTGGCCATGCTCTATGCATGGGTATTTATAAGCTGGTAGAGGGAGTTTTGGGGGATTTTTTAATTATTTATAAGCCTCTAATTTTGTAGAGTTCTAGAATCTTAGAGAGGCTTCTCTATATCTAGAGACTTCTAATTTAGTTTAGGGGATAATATGGATTAGATGGGGATTAAATGAGGTTTAAGGTTCATAAGGATGTATGAAAGGCTAGGGTGATAGGTTGGCTAAGGGGTAGTTGAATAAATATGAATTTTTAATTTTCAAGTGGGCAAGTGGGTAGTTAATGTAATAAGATTGATAGTTAAGTATGATTGTTAGTAGGACAATGGGATTATTAATTTGTCAAATGGGTGTAGAAAGGTTTATGGGGTGCATGGAATATTTAATAGGAAATAGGATTTTAATTAATTGACTAGGATTATGGTTATTAGGTAAATTAGTAAATTATTATATTAATTAAAATGAGTGGATTTAGGTGCATGCATTTTCCCTCTCTTTGAAAGGGAATTATGAGCGGATGAAGTGGAAGGAGTAATAGTATTTCAAACAAGAACCATTTCATGGAGGATTAAGCAAATGATGTTAATAGACACGATGCCCCATTAAGGGGACATGTGGGGAGGAACGAGCCAATTGGCCACTCATAAAGCAATATCCAGGGTGGGATAAAACCAAGATAATGAGGGGGTTGGGATGCTCTGAGTGTTAATTGATCTATGATTGAGATGCCTCAAGAAAAATTGTAATCGAAGAAATCCTAGGCAATAACTAGTGCTTAGGTGGGAGGTAGTTCATTTAATAAATTTATTGATATGTTGACAATATCTAGGAAATAGAGAGATATGATAGGCTATGAGTTGAAAATAATTCTTAAGTAAAGACACATGCAAGGATAGTTATATGCTGATAAAGGATATCTAACAAGTAATTATCGATAATAGATAACTTTAATTTAAGGTTTTTAGTTCAATATGATTCTAACAAATTTGGTGACTTATAAGGGATGGGATGGGATTGGATGTTGGTAGTGGCTAAGATATCCTTAGACACTTAAAAAGTGGCTAGGTGCTTCCTACATAGTATTAAGAGAACTCAAGCCAATGTAGTTCTAACTCAAAATTTTGGACATAGAGCAAGGAATAGAAGGTTGTACCCTAGGATAATGATATGGAATGACTTAGGGATGATGATATTGTGAGTAAGTGTGATAATGGGATATATAAAGGTATTGGGGGTAAAAATTAGTTGACTAGATAAGATGGTATAGTTATCAAGGGTTAAACGAGGTGATTAGGGTAAAGAATGGGGGGATTATGAGGTAAAATAGGAAAAAGTCGGGGTAAAGGTCTCATTTTGACCTTTGGTGATAGTGAAATTGTGTTCTATAGACCAATGTTATGGATCACCTTCCTCACTTATCACATTATAGAGAGAGAGTCTAGGAGTATCAAAAGGTAGCTAACATAGGACCACCAGTGAGTACTCCATTTATAACTAGTTGATTTTGTCATTTTTGTATTTATTATGGGTATGTTTAGAAGGAAGGAAATATCACCTTTGGGGGCATTTCCCTTAGTTGTAGGATTGCTGCCACACCTATGGTATTGCAATCACAAGTGGTAATTTTGCAAAACTACAAGGGATAACCTATGGTTTTATAATACTGTATCTAGAAATATGCATGATTAAAATAACACAAGAGGAAAGAATGGTTTTATAAACCAATGGGTTGACAAGTAGTTTTGTAAAACCATGATTTTTGAGTTGTAATATTATCAAAAGAATTAGTTAGGATAAAGAAGAATAGATGATATTGAGGAAATTAGTGTAATGAGTGGGTAAGGGGTTAGGAAGTGAATGAGAGTGGGGATAAGTTAGAGTAAGATGTTAAATAGATAAAGGATTAGGTTATATGGGAGACTTGGGTGGAATAGTTAATTAGATGGATGTAAAAGTTAGTTAAGAGGGCATGAATACTTGAATGGAAAATTAAATTAGCTAGTTAGGTTAGTGATATGGGGGATTAGATAGGTAGTCACTAGTTAGATGGGAATGGGTAGGATGAATAGGCATGGTTAGATAGATAGAATAGTTATGATAGGAAAAATGTGATGGATTAATAGGGGTCATGGATTGATAGTATGTTTATTGGTGTAGGAGGACTTAGGAGTGTTAGTGTCTAGGTTACACCATTCACAAGTGCTACATGAGATGCATAGATTGACATTGATAAATTATGGGGTGCTTGAGATGATTGCATTCTATTATATTGTTAAGATGTCATTGGTGCAGATTGATAGAGCATTGATTACATCTCTATTGGAGAGATGGCATTTAGATAACATTACTTTCCACTTTGTGACTGGGGAGATGACGGTGACACTAGATGACATGTTGTGGATTTTATGGTTGTCAATGAGAGGCAACCAAATTTACTAGCGATTTAAGACCCTGAGTGTGGCTGTACAAAGATTATGTGGGTAGTTATATATTGGAGTAGAAGATTCCTGAGTAGATATTAATAGAGTATTGAGAGAGGGGACAATTGATAAGCTGACATTAGTTGTTGTCTCTTATTATCATCCAACTCTTACTAGATAAGAGTGGATAGTGGTTACACCTTGAGTTAGGAGATGTGGTAGCCGATATGGTGTAGGATTACCATGTTCTTTATTAGGGTCCTATGGTACTTACCCATCTATAAAGAGAGTTGCATATGAGTGCCTATATAGGGTCACCTAGCCTTGGTCCATCCCTATTACTATAGATATGGAATTGGGAGCATATTACAATAGAGAGACCATTGGGCATGTGGGTAGATAGGGAACCAAACCAACCTCTAGTGTTTGGGTGGTATATTATTCTATGAGTTTTGAGATCTCATGCTGGTGACATGTGATTCTATAGACATGTATTTGATAGTTTTAGGGTTGATTAGATTACATGGATGCCTTATAGATAGGTCCAATTGGGATGAGCTGAGGGCATGTATATGATGTAGTTTATGCTCACAAAGTACAATTTGACTAGCCATCATGATTACATTATCAAAAGATATAGGCTTGATCAGGTTTAATGGGAGTTTAGTAGGCAAAAAGATGTACTTGGAGATGAGAACTTGTTTACCCATAGTGATAAAGAGAGGATGTAGTGGGGCCTATACTAGACAAATAATTTGTATGAGAATATTATGAGAGCATTGCCTATGTGATATGGTATTATTAGATACCCATAGTGGATCTAGGAGTGATAGCAACCTATACAGGGTGGTGGGCCTAAGGATGGCCTCAAAGATTACTTAGGTGGCTAGTGGGAGTAAATAGAGGGGATTTACAAAGATTAATACAATCACAGGCTCATTTAGCAAGGAAGTGATCTTAGAGGCCATAACCTTAAGCACATGATTGATAGGATGAGTAGGTAGGGCCAAATGTTATGATTATTGATATTAGAGATCAACAAGCTATCAGTGGAGATTAGGCAAGGAGAAGTGGGGTTAGATGATTTAAGGCTATCCAAGCTACCTTTGAGTGAGGATGATCAAGCATTACTAGATATATTAAGTTGAGAGGTACATGATCAAGTGATAGAGGTAGAAATTATTAATATAAAGTGGGATAGGGTGGTGGTAGATCTCTAGAGATAGATCATTCAACATGATAGCCATATGGTGGGTGTACTGGATAGGTCATATGGTTATTCAGACAAGTTTTAGCATTACATGGGTAGCAAAAATAGAGTCAAGATTAATATGGGTAGATAGTTATGCTTTAATGGCATATTTATATCTGAGATGCTCAAATAACATCTTTATCATGGGGGTAGATTGCATAACTACAATTGAGATTGAGGGAAAGGGAGTTAGAGCTATAGGTGGTCGAGAAGACCAAGGAAGAGGATACAATTTTATTATAATAGTAGGGTATGGGGTTTATGACAAGACAAATATATCAGCTAGCACAAGAGGCTCAATAATAAAAGTATTTTTATGAGGTAATAGTTCTATAAATTAGCATGCCTCGACCTTCAAAGCTAGTTCATCTTCCTAGTTTGTGCATTAGTCTGCTAGGAGGCCGCCTAGATAAAAGTGATTTAGACTTATATTTGTGAGACATGATATATTTTATGGGTGTGTATCATCATATCTCATTTATGCCCATAGGTCCCATTTTTTTAGTTATATATATTTTGACATAGACTCTTATGGACATTATGGATTGTTTATATATATGTTATTGTGATTATGTTGTGTATGATGATGTATGGACTTATTTATTTTTATGTGATTATTGGATATGGAGTATGGATTATTTTTATTATGGACTTAAATTATGTTATTGGGTACTATTTTCATATGATTATGAGTAGTTATGGATGAAATTATGAATATGAGCTATATGATGTTGATGTATGGATATAGATGACTAGTATGTGTTATCATTTAGATATGGATAATGTTTATTGTTTATGTGATAATATGATGGTAAAATGAAATGGAAAATTTGATGATTATTAACATGGTCTAGTAGATAGATAAATAATCCATCGATTTAATCATACGTCTCACAAATTATTTTGGGTATAATCCGCCTACACCAAGGAGGTGGGTGGGGTGTTGGGTAGTAGGCTAGGATTGTTAAATAGGATAGTGGGATGGTTAGGGAGAGGGATATGAATTATGGGGACTTGAATCCATTAAGAATGTAGGAAACCCTATTTTGATTTTGCACTTATGATTATAAGTGTACCCATGACATAAGGACAACTAAACATCGTAAATAAATGGATAATAATGATATTATTTGCAAAATGGTCAAAACTCTAAAATGACTTAATAAAAAGTTAAAAATGATTTCTTTCTTTTAAATCATAACATAAATGGTCACTAAAGGTAGATAGTAATGATAAATATGTACAAGATGACTTTATGGATATGGTCAAATGGATTTTTATAAGGGTAAAGTGTGCCCAAGAATTTTTGTGATAGGTGAGATAAGGATCAAAAACTAGTTATAACAATAATCCTAGGATCTAAAGTGAATGGTCAAGATTTAGTTACAAAGCATACTATAGATCTTGGAGTAGGAATTTTATATGACCCTTATTTAGTGATGAGGTTGATGGGTTCATGCAGATTTTTACTAAGGGGGTGAATGGGGATGAACGAATTAGATACAATTGAGGTTGATAAGAAGAATAGTAATCTAAGAGGATGTAATTAGGATATGGATTAGGATGTCAAAATGGAATGGCTAGATGTTTGAAAGTGGAGTAGATGTTAAAAATGATTTACCCCATATCCTCCTTACACTTTTAGTAATGATTTGCCCCATATTTAAACTCATATCTCTTCATTTTTCCCAAGCATATATTATATACCCATTATTAGGATCAGGGTCATATAAAAGTGATGGGATGGGATGGAAATATGGGATAAGTGGAGTGGTGATGAATGGGTGTGCCCCCAAGAGTGGGTACTTATAGATGGAGGATATTTGGATCCTTTTAAGTATAAAAATGCTTCAAATGCATAATACTTATGGGCTCATCAAGCTCATATCCATCTAATATTGCCAATTTATAGATTCCTTATCTAAATTTTACAATAATAACATAGGTCCAAAGCCAATTTACTTCAAATTTACCCTTATTTTCTCACTTGGCATTGGTATTTTTCTAATTCTCTTTTAGGACTAGGTCACCAAGTTTGAATTATCTAGACTGAATCTTTTTATGATATTAGCCCTTAAGCTTATTTTTATATGCCCTAATGTGATCAAGGGAATTTTTATGCTTTTCATCTAACAACTCAAGCTCTTTTATCTTCTCTTGTCTTTTATTATTATCAGTAATCATGCCCTATAAAGATATTTGTAAAGAGGGGAGCTCAACTTCTATAGGCAAGATTGCTTCTACTCCATAGACTAAAGAATATAGACTGGCCCTAGTAGGTGTTCTAACACTTGTTGTAAGACCAAAGAGTTATATATAATTTTAAGTACCAATATCTACTAACCTCATTAACAATTTTCTTGATAATTTTGAGAAGCATTTTATTAGTTACTTCTGCTTGTCCATTACCCTGGGGATAGTAGGGTGTAGATAAATGTTGCTCAATATGATAATGATTGCACAAGTCTTTAAATTATTGAATTTTAAATATTTTCCATTATCTAATATGATTTTGGCTAGGATTCCAAAGTAGTAAATAATCTGATTTAAAATGAATTTTGATATTTGTAGATCGATGGTATAAATTAGTGGCTTTGATTTAACCCATTTAGTGAAGTAATCCATAGCTATAATTATAAACTTGTGTTCATAAAATGATGTAGGCTTAATTTTCTAATAAGGTATAGTCCCCATATGTAAATGGACATGGGATCATTATAGGCTATAATTCTTGTGTGGGGGCATGAATGAGATTAACATGCTTTTGACAAGCTACACATTTATGCACATACTTTCAAGCATCATGATAAATTATGGGCTAATAGTACCCAATCTAAAGTAACTTCTTAACTAGGACCTTACCACTAACATGATCACCACAAATACCATCTTGGACCTCCTTGATTGTAATAATAGCCTCTTATGATCTTAGGCATCTCAACAAGGTCTCATTATAGCCTTGTTGATAGAGTGTGCTACCAAGGATGGTATAACAATATGTGCGATGAATGAAGGCTTTTCATTGGTGACAATTGAGGTCTAATAATAGAATATTATCATGGAGGTAGGTATAAATTTTGTGGTATCATGGTAGACTAGGATCAAGTATAGCACAAATTTGATAATGAATCATTGCTTGATGAGATGGAAATAATAATTGTTCAATTAGAAATTTTCCTCCAAGTATATTTTCTATAAGATCTATCAAATAAATAATAGTAGCTATTGATTTGATAGCTTTATTACTTCCCCTAAGGACCTACTCAAATGTTATTGACTATAAATTTTGCTTCAATTGATCCACTAGTTGTTTATAAAGAAGTAATTTCTCATTTGTTGTATGGAACTCTTCATTTACCTATTTTATAATCAACCTAAGAATCACCAAAGACCTAAATGTTCTAGATATTCCATTGGATGGTAAGTTGTAGTCTAGCAAATAAAGCCTCATTTTCATCAATTTTATTTGTGCATGGGAAAGAGATTTAAAAGGCTTTAGGGATTAGGTTAATTAATGGGGTTACCAAAAAGATTCATGTTCTTGACCCATGCATGGTAAAACAACCATCAAAATATAACCTCTATCCAGTTGATTCCTTAGTAGCCAATATAGATTCATCTAGGAAACCCATGCTTAAGGGTTTAGTGTCTGCTATAGGTGTTTTTGCAAGTTGATCTGTAATAGATTGTCCTTTACTAGAATTTTGATTTACATAATCTATATCAAATTCACCTAGTAACATGACCATTTAGACATTCTACCATTTAAATCTGATTTAGATAACATGTATTTGAGGTGATCAACCTTTTCTATGAGCTTGACTTGGTTATTCAACATATAGTGCCTGATTTTTTTTCAATAGGGGTGTAATTGAGATCATATGAGATTAATTTTATACTTAAATAATAAATTGATCTTTATTTACCTTCATCATTATGTTGAGCTAATAGGGCCCCTATTACACAAGGTATAACAGAGATATATAAAAGTAATGGCCTTTTTGAGATAGGTGGTGATAAAACTAGAGGATTTACTAGATATTTCTTTAGATTATCAAAGGCCTTTTAGTATTTTAATTTCTAGTCAAAATGAACCCCCTTTGTCAAGAGATGGGTAAAGGGGTGACATTTATCTCCCAATTATGATATAAATAGATAGATGGCCTATAGTTTCCCTTGGAGGCTTCTTAAATACTTTAAGTTATTAAGAGGAGGCATTTTATCAATATCTTTTAATTTATCAAGATCTACTTCAATGCCTCACCTAGAGACTATGAACCCCAAAATTTTGCCTAAGGTAACTCAAAATACACAATTCTTAGTGTTTATCCTGACCTTGTATTCTTGATCCTCTCAAAAAAAAAATTAGTACCATAGGATGATCTGATCAAAGCTCTAAATTTCCTAATATGTCATCCACGTAATCTTCTACAATATCATGCATCATATCATGGAATATCACTATCATATCCATTTGGTAAGTGGCTCCCACATTATTTAGACCAAAAGGCATTACTTGGTAACAAAAGGTCCCCCATGGAGTGATAAATGTAGTCTATCCATAGAAACCATCCATGAGGGATAGCATCCCATACCTTATGGTAGAATCCATGATCATGTTGATATTAGGTAAGGTAAAACCATATTTGGGACATGAATTATTTATATCCTATAAATTGGTACAGATTATGATTCCTCCTTGGGGTTTGGCCATAGGGAAAATATTAGATATCCATTCAGAGTATTCAATTGGTCAAATAAACCTAAATTCTAGGAATTTCTACAATTCTTCTTTGACAAAGAGGGCCACCTTGAGGTGCATCTTATGAAGTTTGTGTTTAATTGGTTTGGCATTTAGATGAACCACTAAATGATGCACTACCATGGTAGGATATAACCCATACATGTCAAAATAACTTTGTGCAAACACATTAATATATTCTTTGAGAAGCTCAATGAGGGTTTTTGGCTCATTGGATGTAAGAATTTCCCCTAGTTTAATTATTTTAGGATTTTCATTTGTTCCAATATTCACTTCTATTACCTCCTCAATAAGAGAAGGTGACTGGTCATGTAGATATGTTGGGGGCAGTGGTAACTCTTCTCCTTAAGTAAATTATTTTGAGAGCTCTATGTCTAATTCCAAATATGACTCAATCATGTCACCAACCCCTAATGACTAGGTAAGTGTGTTTGGATGAATTACATGTCACATGTACTCTTAAAAACATAATTGGGTTAATAAATAGGCAAACAAAATTTTATTTATCTAATTAATTAACTATGCGAGGAAATTAAGCAAACAAGCACGCACACAAAGATATATAAAAGTTCAAGATTAAAATTCTTATACTAAGAACTATTCCTATAAAAACATGAGTTAGTAAACTATTCTAGTTCCTCCCACTAATATGGTCCTACATAAAACTGATTAATAGTTTTAAAGTGGTCAAAACCACCTATGATCATGCAAAAAATCAATTACATAGTCAATTAGTGCAAAACCAATTCCAAAGAGTACAAATTTGAAGGTCTTAAGAAATACCAGCACTAGCCAATATGAAATTTTACAAGTTATTTACTTATTGTGAACATGTGGTTATGCAAAACCATAGATGGTTAGGAAATAATGCTTGTCACAAGGCAATATCATAAATCAAAATATGCAATTTTGTAAGCAAGAATCTAATAGTTATGATAATAGAACAAAAGGTGATTGAAAATATTTATAAAATGTTAGAATCTACTTAGGATGACTAAATGAAGATTATATTTACACAACTATACTATTGAAATTACTTAGATCAAAACCAACTACTTATACATAAAGTTGACTATATATGTCAATATCGCTTATTTCGACAATTAGTTTTATAGAAAATATTTTTAATAGAAGAAACTTGTTACAAATGATCAAAATAAAGTAGATACTTTCAAAATGATCAATGTTTTCTACCAGAGTGATCAATTTTTTTCTAATATTTAAACTATATAAGATAGATCAGAATATTGTAAGATTGTAAAAAAAAACTATTTAAACTATATAAGTCACATCTGACTATCATATGTAAAATCGATTATTTTAAACAAAACCACCTATTGTAAAGTGTAGTATTGTGAATAATCAAAAACTAATTAGATATCACAAAATATAAAAAGTATTGAAACTATCAAAATGATATTTATTTATAACATGCAAGATTTTAAGGTCAACATCATAAAATAAAAGAACAAGTATTTTATTTGTATTATTGACCCTGCAACCTATAAAACCACAATTATCAGTCAATAACACCTTTGTAGATGTGTGGTATTGCACCAAGTAAACAAAGGGGTGTATTAAAGATTTTTTATACCACTATGAGAAACACATCCCCTTCCTGTGAATAGATAATAACAAAATAGAGACAAAATGCTTGTTAAGAATTCAAGGTTAGCAGATTGACCTAAAGGTTTTTATCAATATCACCATTTATAAAGGCAATATCACAACTACGAACAATATCTCAACTATAAATCAATGATTTTGATTAGTATAAGATAACTACTAATGTTAAAAATAATAAACCTTAATCTCTAACCCTACAGAACAAATGAGTTAACATAAACCTATAGAAATCAAAATATGTGTTTAGGACTAATTATTTGATTTTAAAACTATACCTTACAAAACTAAACTTTATCTATCAAAACTATAGCTTATCAATAATGTCACCTTTTATGAGATGCGGTATTACAAAAGGTGAAAAACCTACAAAAATAGTTAGCAATTAAAAGTTAAAAGGTATGGTTAGTGCAAAACTACACTTTAAATGTACCGCTATTACAATATCATGATTTGATGAGCAAAATCATCTTTTTCCAAGATGTGAAAATTTGATGCAATCCAGAGTTTTATCCTTGTCTAACTAGTCTTGTAAGCTATCAAAACACTTCTAGCATGCAAAATAGTTAATTTAAAGGAGTTCTCCTACTGTGGTTGCCAATGTATGATTGTATTTTTGAGATATTGATCAAAACTACTAAAAATAGTAAGTTTAGTCTAACAACATAATAACATCAAAAAGAGGGAAACAAAGGAAAAATAAACAACTTAGAAGTTAAATCTTACCATCACCTTATTCCATGTTTATTCTCTCTAATATTTTTTAACTGATTCGCAATGTAATTTGATTTGTATGTGGATTGTTTGCTAGTAGCTTCAAGATAACTCTAATGGCTTCCTTGTATATTTGAATGGGTTACAAGAGTGTATGGATGCTCTAGATGGTTTCTATTAGAGTATACTCAAGGATTATGGATTTTATTATTATCTTAGTCATGCTCTATGCATGGATATTTATATTTTGGTATAGGGAGTTTTGGAGGAATTTTTAATTATTTAGAAGCCTCTAGTTTGGGAGATTTCTAGAATCTTAGAGAGGCTTCTCTATATCTAGAGACTTCTAGTTTAGTTTATAAGATAATAGGGATTACATGGGGATTATATGAGGTTTAATATTCATATGGATGTAGGAATCTCTAGGGTTATAGGTTGGCTAAGGGTAGTTGAATAAATATTTTTAATTTGCAAGTGGGCTAGTGGGTAGTTAATGTAATAGGATTAATAATTAAGTGTGATTGTTAATAGGATAATGGGGTGATTAATTGGTCATAGGAGGTGTAGAAAGGTTTATGGGGTGTAGGAAATATTTAATAGGAAATGATATTTTAATTAATTGACTAGGAAATTTTTTACGTAAATTTTTTTATTTAGATCTTTAAGGGGTAATACAATATCATCTAACAATTATACCGATCCCCTAAAAGCTTTAAACTATACTCAAGAAAGTATATGATTGGATAGTGATTGAGAAACATGGTTGAAATAGTTAGTCATGAGCTTCTTCAATGACTTTAGTGACCTATGATTTCTTCTGGTTGATTCCTCTGTCCCCTCCCTCCTTAGATGTAGTGCTAATGATGTAGGTGAATTTTGATGCTAGTGGTGTCTTCCACCAACTTTTCAATCTAACTCTGAATGAATTCAATTTAATCCATATTTATACAAATCATTAACAACATCTATGTTTGTATTTTTGATTCCTTTAAAATGCATTCCGTAAAGTTTTTCAGGTGCAACAAGTTATCATTTATTGCTTCCATCATATTATAATGCATGACAAAAAAATCCCTAAAATTCTCTATAGCCAATTCCATCTCCCTTTGATGTTCAAGATTCTCACTATTTTGTTTGAGTAGTAAGTTATTGATACCAATTATATTATCATTTATTTTATCCATCTCAAGACTTTTCTCCTACAAGATCTCTTGTTTGCTTCTTATTGGACTGTTTTCCTTTAGAGTAGAGCTACTTTCTCCTATGTCTCGATTCATTATACCACCCTCCTCTTTATAAGCTGATTTTTAAAAAAGATTAACCTTGTCTTGAGTGTATTTTATTTTTATAGAATCTAGCCTTGAATTTTTCTTAGATATGATAATTCCATTATTATTCTCCATTGGTGTGCCTTCTTCACTAGCTCACCTAATCCATTTTGTCCCACGTGATAAAAGGTGTGGAACCTATTTATCCTGTGTTCTTCTTTCAAGTGAGCCTAGGGAGAGTTTTCTGAGATTCCCTCTTAATGCTTCTTATTTCTTGGTGAAATATAAGGTTCTTTATCTCTATAGCTTCCAGAGGAGTTAACTCCAATCTTCTACTCCTTGCTCACTCCCTGACCATGACTGCCCATGGTGGAATTATGATGGAGAACTTCATTAGTCTTTACCCTTGATACAAACTCTTTATTTTCAATCTTTGTTATGGTTTTAATGAATTCCAACATGATAATAGATATTGAGAGACTAAAACAAATCACTTGAAGAAGCATCATGGATGCTTTTATCGATTTTACAAATGTTGAAGGCTCAAAAACATAATGCTTGTAATAGAAAAAGACTATAGAAAAGACAAGGAAAAACCGTAGTAGAAAAATCCTATAAAGGGGTGATCGGGAAAGAAAAATGCTAAATATAATACTACCGAAGTGGTGGAAAGAGAATTGGAAACCTGATAAAGAACATTGGTAGGATTTTAGAAAGAGCCAATCGATGAAGCATGCCTAATTATCCAAGATAACTGAAATGGGAAATAACAATGTGAAACTAAAAAACATGACTCTATCAAAACATGGAAACTTACTAATTGAAGATGCCTCCCAAATGTGCCACTTACACTGGGGCCAATGATAAGCCAAGAGAGTATCTAGAGTTTATAAAAAGACATGCTCAATAAGCACAAAAATGGAAATAAATACTAAAGATGTAAAAAATCCATAAATAAAGAGTAAGAATAGTAGAAAACATAATAAGGGACACCCATGCATAATCATCACCAAAACTCCTTCTGATGGCAAAACTCTAGATACTAAGGAAACATGCTAAAAAGGGAAAAAGGGCTAAAGAAAACTACCAACTAACCCATGCCAGACTATTTCAAAAGTCTAACGACCAAAACCACCATTGGAGGGGATAAAAAATAAGAATTGGCCTACACCTATCAACTAAAAAAGCACCAGCAAGCTTGAATGAACCTAGTCTACTATCTAGTAGCTTATGCTAACACTGATATTTTCCCATATATGCTTCTTCAAGTTTTTTTCTTTCTAGTCCACATTCTATTATAAATTTCTTTATCTTGGACATTTTATATGCCTTCCATTTCATTCATTTGGGTTGCTCTCATTTTGATAATATACATTCTTTTTTAATAATGGAAACCTATTGTGTCTTTTCAAGATCCTTGGTATATTCTCCCATCCTTTCTAGTATTTTTTATTGTCTTTTTTCTATGCACCAGTTAGCCAACCAATCAGCCACCATGTTGCTTTCTCTGAAGATATGGTTAACCTAAAGATTTTATAAATATGTTCTTAACCTATTTTCTTCTTATATAATATTTTTAATTCTCTAATTTATTATATCTCCCTTCTCCCAAGCTAAAATAATTAACAATGAATCTCCTTTAACAGATAATTTTTTGATTTTTGATTTGATTGCTAGTTTAAGACATGTGACTAGGCCTTCTACCTATGCTATGTTATTTGAGTTCATTCCCATATAATGGGCCTCATAAGTGGTCAATTCTCTTTTATGATCTCTGATGACTACCCCAATTCTTGAGTTCCCTTGGTTGCCTTTAGATGCCCCATCAAAATTTAATTTATTTTAGCCTTTTTTAGGAGGAAGCCATTTTGATTCTTTCCTTTAAGTTTTCTTCATTTTTTTTTTCACTCGGCCTTAATGTCTCATATATTATTTTGAGGCTTTCCCATTTGTCCATTATTTTTAGCTCTTCTAGACTAGATTCTTTATTTTTATTTTGTCAGGCTAGTCCTGCTACCTATTTGACATTGTTTCTCAGTTCTAACCATATTCTCTCAGGTGGCTTGTGATTAACATTATCCTCAAATATTCTAACATTTATTTCTAGCCATATTTTCCAAATTATCATACTTGGACCCATATTCGAGATATCTCAAATTATATTAAGCTTAGCACTAGTTTTCCAAGCTTTAAGATGCCCTTTTAAATTTTGATTTAAGCTCCATTTTACATTAAAACTATTTAGAAAATAATTCCAAACTATAGCTGAATATTGACATTGTAATAGTAACTAATCCATACTTTATTCATCTTGATAGCATAATACACACCTAGATGGTCCTTAGAATCCTCTTTCCCTTAAATTTTCCCCTATAATAATTTTCCATTGTGTTGCTAGCCAAAGAAAGGAATTGGATTTTAGTAGGCTTTGTAGCTCCAAATTCCACTCCAAATTTACTTGTTTGAATAATTGGGCTAAGCATCAATCTGCCTATTATAGCATTCTTTGACTGAATATTCCCTTGATCCTTGAGTATTCCATCTAATGACATCTTTCTCTGAGCTCTAAGGGATTCTGAACCCTTCTAACAAAACAATTATTTTCTTATGAGCCACATTTTGATTACCTACCCAATTCTTGAAGGTTTCAAAATAATATTTTTGAATCCAAATTCTTACTTCTCTATCTAATAATCTTTGACTTTACATCCCCACTACCTTATGATATTTTATATTAAGACCTTGAACTTTGGATCCATTCTTAATGGATTTGGGGAGATCCAACAATCTTCCCATAAGTTTATGTCCTCTCCATTCCTAACATTGCAAAATAGATCTTTTAGAATAATGCTTTGGACTTCTCTCAAACTATTCCAAATTGTAGATCTAGGTGGAAGCTTATTTGCAGTGAAGATTCCATCTTCATAACTACTATCTAAATATTTTTGTATTAAAATATTAATCTAATTCGATCCAAAACTCTTGCCCAACCTCCATACTAGCTTGGCAACTAAATCTCTTTTAAGTTTATCCATATCTCTAATCCCATCCCCCCCTAACTTTTTGGTTTGCTCACCTTATCCCATGATATTAGGGATAATTTTTTTATGTCCCAGGTACCTTTCTAGAGGAACTTTATAATATTTTTAATTTGGACAAGCATTACTATAGGATCCTTTGACATAGAAAACTAGTATATTATTGTAGCCTGCAAAACGGATTTGATGAGAGTTATCCTTCTTACTAGGGATAAATATTTCCCTTAATATCCCCCAAGATTTATTTTCAATTATTTACTCCCACATTTTATTATTTCATTTTCCATGGAATAAAGGAAAGCCTAGATATTTATCTAGAAGGGGGAAAATGTGAATCCCAAAAACCTGTTTAAGAAAGACTACAAATTGGGAGACATGTTGAGGTAAAAAAACTTTTGATTTATCCTTGTTGATGATTTTTCCTGAATATTTTTTGAACTTGGATAAAACATATCTAATAATTATGAATTATTTCATATAAATCTTAATAAATATAAGAGTGTTATCTACAAATTGTATGTGTGTATGATTAACACCATCTGTGGTAGTTTGTAAGCTTTGCAGTTGATTTTTATTCTTTAGGGACTATAATATCCTTCCTAGTGACTCAATCATCAATATAAATAGATAATAAAATAATGGGTCCCCTTGTCTTAGTCCTCATGAGGAAGAAAAGAATCCTTCCAAAGAGCCATTCACCATGACTGAGAACATAGGTGAATAATAACAGCTTCTGATCCAGTTTCTCCAAGGTAGACTAAATCCAAATCTCTCCAAAATCTTCTCTAGGAAAGACTAGTTAACCCTATCAAAATATTTGGATATGTTTATCTTGATCAACATCCCTTGCCTCTTACTAGCCATCAAGGAGTGAATCACTTTGTGAGAAATTATTATACCATCCAATATTTACCTTCCCTACACAAACCCTTCTTGCTCTTCTGAAATCAATTTAGGAAGGATGCTTGTAGTCTAGATATAATGATTTTTAAGATAAAATTATAGATAGAGTTGCATAAAGAAATAAGTCTAAAATATTTGGGAGATTTGGAGTCAGATTTTTTTGGTATGAGCATGATAAAATTGGTGTTTAAATATTTTAACATGATTTTTGATTCAATAAATTCATGTATCACATCTCTTATATCCTTCCCCAAGAGGCCCAAAAAATGTTGAAAGAAGCAAGTGGGGAAACCATCCGATCCCTTCACATTGTCCCCTTCCATTTTAAAAATTACCTTTTTGAATTCTTCCAATTTTATATTTCTCATCAACCTTTCATTGTCTAGATCTATGAATATAAGTGGGCTATGGTTCAAGAACTCATCTTACTCTTCTCTTCCCTCATTATCTCGACTAAGCATCCTAGTCCAGAAGTTAACCAAATGATTTTTTATTGCCTTAGGTTCCATTATTATGTCACCCTCTCTAATTTCCAACTTACTGATATAATTCTTTTTGTGTTTCCTTTCATTCTCTTTTCCTAAACTACTTCACTTCTTCACTCCATCTCTCTCTTTTATTTGAATATATTCTTAAACATATGCTCATTCCAGGACTTGAGATCTAGTTT